>WBMZ01015861.1:0-73581 GCA_013400975.1 Atrichornis clamosus
TCCCCTCCCCGCATACATTAGGATTCCTGCATCTGAATCTGACCTTGCCCTCCTAAATGAACTCTCTGATCAGAAGCTCTTTTGTTGTTTAGACTTGGTGTACCAAGTAGTACAGCGACCTTGGCATCAGCACCAGTGGAGGGCAGTTGCCAGACCAAGCAGATCTGGGTTGCCCCTGAGCTGCTGTTCTAAATCTGACTGGAGTTCTTGAGCCTTCTGGCTGTGAGTGTTGACTTGAGCTCCGTCTCTCGGTCATTGTGAAGGTGGTAGGCTTTACTGTTTTTTGTATTCCAACCCAAAGTTGCCCTTTAGAGGTAACCTCTTCTGATCAACCACAATGAAAGCTGTGTCTAATAGGGCATTTACTAGGGCAATTTTAGGTCACCAAACCTGGTATGAGAGAGTCATGCTAAATGCAAGATTTCCAATGTGGAAAACGTTTTTTCATCCAAAGTCTCCAGTTTCTTTTATGGACTTTCATCTAGGGGCATTTTCAGGATGACGACATATTCTGCAGGTGCTCACTGTGACATCCACCTCCTGTGCAAAGAGGAGGTTGCTGCCTGTTATCTGTCAGCTCGCCTGTTATACAGCTTAGCCTTACTTCTTGGCACTCTGTGTGAAGGAAGCAAAAAAGGGAAAACAGTGTGTCTATAAAGTATGGAAAATGTAGAAACCCCTGACAGTTGTATGGTGTGTCTTGCTTCTCCCACAGAGAGGAAACCACAAAATAGTGAGTTCAGGGGTTTCTTTCTGCACACACAATATCTGTCAGAATTTTGAGGAATTTTCTGGGAACTGATGAAAGAAATGTGCTGTTTAGGCCCTGATATATACTATACAACCATTCTGTATGAGGGAGATGCAGTGCTCCACATTGGTAGGTTCCAAAAAGCTTTCTAAAATAAAAGAAACCCAAAGGATTTGAAGGAATTTCTTCCAAGAGGATAGATTGGCTTCTATGGGATCAGAGGCAGAAGAAAAGGGGAAAACTTTCTTGTATTAAAGGGAAAAGTTACCTGATATCTTTAATAGCTGTAGTTACTTTGTTAACCTTTTCACACCTTTGCAAGATCACTGATGCTGGTGGAAAATGGGTAGAAATTTTAGCAGCAAAGGGGCTCTTGCCTCCTCAGATTCAACTTTTCCAGCCGCGGGGTGTGCAGGATGTGAGGGGGAGTCACACAAGGAACAATTCCCACACTCTCTTGTGTGCCAAAGGACCAAAACTAAGTGTCACAGTGTCAAGAGCCTGACTTGCATGGCCTTCCCAACACAGGGCTGTCAGAGGCTGCCCAGCACTCATGGTGATTATTAGCAGCTGCTAATTGTGGGGATACCTTAATTAACAAGCAGGAAGCTGGTGAAAGTACATCAGCAAATGGGAGCAGCCTCAGGTTCAACCCCAAAGGATGGTGCAATGTTTTTATCTAGCTCTTCTTGTAAGCATTTATTGAATTTAAAAAATTAATTATTGTTTATTTTTCTTCTCTCTTTCAGGTCCACCTGTAAGTACCAAACTTTTATGGCTTTAGAAGCTGTTGACACAAAATCTGTGGGGCGTGAGCTCGCAATCTCCTGTCTGTGGTCTGGTGTGGTAACCACCTTTGCAGTCCTGGCACCCTGGGATCTCCCAAATAGCAAGTACTGTGGGAGCTCAGGACCTGTATTGGGGTGGGATTGCTCTTGGCTGCAACTCAGCCTCTGAGGGGTAGACAGAGGGAGCACAGGGACGGGGACACTGCAAATTCACGTGGTGTGGAGATCTGTGTGTTACCACTTGGCCCCACACACTCCGGGGGAACCGGCTGTATGCGCTTCACATGCATAGGATGCCACACGCTAAATGAGATGTGCTTGCAAAAAAAGGGAAAGATAGATCACAAACATATGGCAGGAGCTGAACTGGAGAGACTTGTTCCCTGCTACTCACCCAGGCTGGCTGAACTGCTGGGCCTTCAAGTATAGCTGCACAACTATCAATTTCAGAGGAAAAAGTGTGTTGACAGCTTTCTTTGCAAATGTTAGCTAATGTAAAACCTCAGCGCAGACTATTTAGGCTTCAGGAAAATAGCTAGGTTATTGCAGAAATTTTCTTGCAGCTCTTAAGAGATCCGCAGTGAACCAGAAGACGCCATACAAGGACTGGGGGCATGCATCGATAGTTCTCAGAATTATAAAGAAATGCGATATTGTCTCTAGCACGGTCCTTCCAGAGGAAATGGTTTATATTCACATACAATAGATGGACTATTCAGGGTTTCTGTGAAGGAACATGAGAAGTTAAACATACGGTAGTCATCTTTTGTCTGTTCACGCAAAAATGTCTTAAACAGTTTGCAGATGACGTTCTGAGTAGTAGTTGCTGCACAACCTGTTTTCTTTCCCCTCTCATCAGGCTGAAATGCTGTAGACTGAACTCCTACAGATATACGAGCACAGGCCTATTTAATGACAACAATCTTCCAAAAAGTTGCACCTTCTAAGCCAAAAGGTCTGAGAGCATTTCACAGCTGGAAGCTGTGATCCACGCAAAACTTCAGCAATAGCTTATCCCGGGGGCTTTCAGGACTGGCTGCTGAAGTGGATGTATTTCAGCATTAGTTGTGGCTTTTTGGGAGGAGAGCTCTGGAGGGGGCTGCAGGTGGGGTCCATCCATGGCTGTCTGTGCCACTTCAGGCTGGGTAGCCTGTGTGTCGGCACTAAAGGGATGGGGTGGGCACAAAATTGATAGTGGTGTTGGCATTTCTGTTGTTGCTGTGAGAAATTAGAGATACATCAACAGATCAACACATACATTTTCTAGAAAGCAGTCAGTGCCTTTGAGGGGTGAGGAAGACGCACACTCCAGGCTTCCTCTGCAGCAGTAAGGGTTAGAAACCTAATATTGTAATGAGAGATTGAAGCCTGGCAGAAGCACATGGGACCACCAGAGAAGTGCTGACATTATATGCTACCGTATCCTGGCTTATTGCAACCCCTGAACCCGTCTCTGCAAGCAGGCTTCTAGGACAGGCTGTGAGGATGGTGCAGCCAATGGAAATAACAAGAGGAAGTCAGGCAGACTGAGTGTTGTTAGCCAAAGTGGAATTTGTCTTAAGCTAGCAGCACCCTCATCTCATTGAGGACCTTTTAGGTTTCTGATCAGATGGCGAGCGAGATCGGCTCAGTCACCATGAGCAAAAGTTCACATCTGTAAGAGCCAAGCAGAATCCTACATGTTGCCCTAGGAAATATTCCCCCCCTCATATTTTTTGTGATTGGAATGGAAATGGTTTTATGGAACAGCAGACCTGGGCTCCTGCCTGGCTAATTGTTCTGGATAGCCACTCCAAAGTGCTGACCGTCCTGCATCTGTCTCCCATTTTTGTTTCCCAGCTTGCAAAACATGACCTGCTGGATGACAGGGCTTAGCTCCCAGTGCTGGTGTTGGCTTGAGTGTGGAGATGGGCAGAAATACTCATTAGAAATGCACTGAACCCTGCTTGCAGTCTAAGACAAAAAGGACAAAAGCCAGAGAAATGGATGAGCAACACCACAGCAGCAAAAAGGGATCTTCATGCTCTTCTCTTGCCCAACCAGTACTCCCACCCTTATTCCTGAAGTCAGTCAAGACTCTGGTAAAGGCAAGGGCTACCCGCAGTCATGTAAGATATTTGATGAGATTGGGACTAAAAGGGGCAAAGGAAGGAAGGAAATGATGAAATCGTGCAATAGTCCTTTTGCCGTCTGGCCCACATCCGAAGCAGAAGATCCTCTCACGGACATTTTCTCTCCCATTTCTGATCATGCAACATTTCTGTGGCAACTGCAGCAATTCCATACATGAAAAAATAATATTTAGCAGATGGAAACTAAGGAAGAAAGTCAAAGCCCTGTAATTAGCTTTTTCTCCCTGGACTTGCAGATACCTTCAGAGCCTGTGCAGAGAGCTGTGGGTAGAACAGTGCTGAAAGGAGAGAAAACTTCACAAGCAGGAGATTAGAAAACTGAAGAAATCAGAGCTGATGGTCAAGGAGCTGTGGGGAGTTTTTTAACCATTCTTTTTCCTAAACCCTTTCATGCGATTCCATCTCTTTATCAAGCCCTCCCTTCAGAATTTGAAGCTAGCTTTTGCTGTTTTGGTGTATTTTGTTCCTGGGTGTCACAAAAAGGCCACTGCTCCCGGTAAATACTTCATTCTTTCTGTTTCATCCCCTCATTCTCTCTGTCTGGCAGTACTTTGATCAGGAGGCGCCCAGCACTCATAAGGTGGTAGAAGGTAATCTGGCATAGCAAATGTGATATGAAATAGAATATTGCAAATGGAAAATGGCTCATACAGAGTAGGGACCACAGGTGCTTTGTAGGTCCAAACCTGAGGGTAGCATAATCCTCATGAACCCTCCTATGTGTGGGAAACACTACTTTTAAGATGACTTTGTCAGCTTGAGAATCTGATTGAAGAGGCACAGCGTGCAGTATTCTTGCTAATGGGACTTGCTGGTTGCAGCAGGATTTAGAAGGTCTAACTCACCCTGGGACAAATGCAAAAGTCCATAATAACAGTACCTTCATCTGAGGTAGTCATGAGTGAGGAAGGAGTGTGGGTTTTGGAATTACAGCTGTGTGATTTCCTGGTGATGCTCCCTGCTCCCCAGGCTGCAGCTCACCTGGAGACTGCGTGAACCGTAACAGGTAGTTTCCCAATGAAGGAAATGAAAACTGTGCTGCTGGCTCTCCTCTGACTCAGGACAGAGGCTGCTGGTCACCTTTTGTGCTCCTCTAACTCTGATGTGGGAGGTTCAGGCAGCTTTGCATGACTTTGTAACCAACCTCCACAGTGTCATCCACCCACGAGTGCTCTTTCCTGGCTCCCTGTCACAGACAACTTTTCCTTATAAACATCTGGCATTTATTTGCTGTCCTACTGGGAGCTCCCCCTTCACTATTCTTGCTCGGAGGGCTGTAACACTGCGCAGTCACATACCAGACACGGGAGACCTGACACAGCTCAGCTCAGCCCTGACCCTGGGCTCGGGCACCAGTCACAGCAGAGCCAGGAGAAGCAAATTCAGCTTCTACATCAAACCGTGAAGGAAATAAGTCTGGGCTCAGCTCTGGAGGAAAGCAGCATTTAAGGGACTACAAGCAGAGGAAAGCTCAGCGTTATGTTTTCCAGCAGCCACAAAGTAATCCCAGGGCAAGGTGCTGACACCGGGAGTTTGGCTCGCTGCCGGCACACAGAGATAGGCAAATATTAGCAAGACTGAGAACCCACCTAAAACCCTAGAATAAAGCAGCTTCCTATAATACATCATCAACAAAATCTAAAATCAAGCAGCTGTTTAGTGTTTCATCCATCTGCAAGGGATGCTTTTGCAAAGTGTATACGGCTCTTCAATTTATCACAACATGCGCTGCATGGAAAGGAATGCTCCCCATATTGAACAGCCTCCCCAGCTCTGCAGAGGGAAGTGGCTAAACTTCCACCAAGGAATGGTTTGATCCCAGGCAATAGTGTCTGAGTTTGGGATGCACAGCCAAAGGAGCCTTTGTGTACACCCAGAAAAACAAACAGAATTAAGTGCCTTCCCCTTCCAGAGATTTCAGACTACGTTTACACGGGCTGGAACGGAATGTGGAGGAAGGCACGAAGAGGTGGCATCGATGGGGCTGGTGTCTCCAGCTGCAGAAACCAGAAAACCAGGTTTATGTCTAGAGACATAGTCAGCCACAGGCAGGAACACTGTTTTACACAAGGAAACCCCAAACGTCCCTGGAAACAGAACTGAGGGATTATTATCATATCATTTTTGCAAAATATAGAGCAAAACCTACATGACTGCTGAAGCCATAATTGTCAAGATCCTTTAGCAATGAGCTGCTTTCTTCCAGATCTGCACAGCCTTCAGTTTTGGTGACCAGGAATGCAGAGGGGCTGCTTTTTTTTTATCGCATAGTTTAATTTAAATGTAAGAGGCAGCAAACTGCCTTGTAGGTAAATGGGTGAAGAAAATTGCCACTGGTCCTGTGTTCATGTGTTTACGAGGCTCTGTCCAGTGTCACCTGACCCAAAGTCATTCCCAAAACCACTGTTAGGATCACTTACATGCTGACAATGCACTGAGAAGTATCTCAAAGGGGTAGACGACACTGAACACAGCTGCTCATATGTCTTCTTCCAGACGTGCTTTTTCCTGTGTCAGCTTATGTTCTCACATTTTTCACTTGCTTCTGGACAGGACAGTATTTTCAAGTCTAAGAGAATTGTGTTTTAAAGTGATAACTCTATAAACAAATAGCTAACACCCAGATGATTTTGGTCAAGAAAGAGAAAGACGTGACGGTTGGCTACTGCAGGAAGCCAGTTCCCAGGACCTGGATTTTATGAAGTGTTGGAAATTGGAATTATACTTTGTTTGACTGGAGACTCTTGTCTTCCTTTTGCTGCCTAAATTGCGGTATATAATTTCTCTTGTGAGAGATGTGCAGTTTTGCTAGTAGTGGAAATGAACTGGTGGCCCAACATGTTATTAAAAACAGGTTTGGGCACATGCAAACACCCTTTCCTCTCTTTAACTTTCTCTCTCCCTTTCAAAATCCCTGGACACTTGCACTGTATCTTGAAGTTGCTGCTCTAGCATAGGTCATTTGTGCTGTTTTATCACCTTGCTTTTGGCCAGTTACAAATTGCCTCTGATTTTTGCCTTAATTGCCAGGGAGACAAAGGTTCGATGGGAATCCCTGGGCGGCCGGTAAGTCAAACCCTCTTTTGTATGCCTTGTCCTCACCATTCCCTTCCAACCCCCAGGATTTGGGAGGTGACGGGGGGCTTTCAAGATGATCCTTGTCAGGTGTCAGTGTGAGCAAAACTACTCTGCCTGAGCCCCACACCTGAGAGGCTTCCCTTGTCTCAGCAGGGTGACCAGCCTTGCAAGCCACGTACATGCTGGGGGGGTGTTTCTGTTTCATCTGCTGTACTATCCAGGCCCTCCTCTGGTTCAGCATCCCACTGGTTGGGTGCCTTCTGCTGCCACCTCATGCCCCAGCTGGGCTTGCTAACCCTGGGTTTGCTAACACGCACCCCTGCCTGCCACTGGCAGCTGCCCTTTCCAAATAACTCTGAGCGAAGGGGACTATCCCCTGCCTGGCTGAGTGCTGTTTGTTGGAGCTGCTCCTTGCTCGGGCATCCCATGGTAAGGATGGGGAAGAGGGCAGGGGCAGGAATTGAGGTTACCCTGCTCTTCCCAGCCCTATAGCCAGGGTTGTGGTGGGGGAGAGCGTACCCTTGCCGCTGACGCCTGTGTTTGTCTCTGTCTCTCTCCGTCTCTCTTCCCTGCTCCCTCTTGCATGTGGCTGTGACGGGTGCCACTGACCCAGGGACTAAAAGGGCAATCTGGAGAGAAGGTGAGTCAGCTCCTCATAGCCTGTAGCACCCCTACACTGTCCCTCCCTATCACCAGCCCAAGCTCCCCAGTCACAGTCATGGCCACTGGAACCAGCTTTAAGCTTCCACACCCCTGGGCTGTCCCATCTTCCGTGTCAGTGCAAGTATATTTCCCAAATTCCTTCCAGGCCACTCAGCCTCCAAAGATCCTGCGTTTCTTGTTTATGACAATTTACTAACAGTGTAAGAGCCAGCGGGTACCCACAGGGCTTCCCTCAAGGCTTCCTGGGTTTTAACCATTGACTTTCTTCCCCACTGGCAGCTCTGCTTGATCTAACAACCTGCAGCGCCCCTCCACCTCCCAGGTTAGCCTGATCCCTGGTGCAGGTGGGAGCAAGAAGAAACTGGCACAACATGCTCCTATTTCTGACTCAGTGGGACCTCTTCCTCATGAGGAAAGCTGATGGTGTAGTTTAAGTCTGTGGGGACACCATCTCACAGACTGTTTGCCATGCACTGAGTTGGCTTTTGTACCCACAAAGAAATGGTGGTTTACAAAGCAATCCTACTGCTGGCCCCTGTTTTGAAGTGTTTAGCATTTCCATTTTAATGTGTTTTCCCCAGAGCTGAGACTACCTCCCACCTGTGAGAGCAGGGAAACGGAGGTGTTTGATATGCATGAATAACTGAGTAACAATGTGTAGAAATTAGGAAAGGAGTAGATATTCACCCGACAAGAGGGATCATCCATGCACTACCATACCAGGCCCATTTGCTCCTCTTCATAGTAGAGAGAAAAACACAATAAGGAAGAGTAAAGTAGGATAGAGATTCTTCTTCCTTGTTTTCACTGCTTGCTCATTGCAGCCAACCAACATTATCCAACAGACCAGAATTTCCCCACCTGAAGCCATCCTGCCTTTTCTCTGCATGTCTTTGCATTTGTCTCTTGTCAAAGTCTTCAACATGAAGAGACAGCAGATAGATACAAACAGCAATGGAAAAAGTTACTCGTAATTGCTTCTGCTTCCCCAAAGTCCTCTATGAGAGTGCTAGTTCCTTGGCAGGCCACAGCTTTGTTTTGCAGAGAGCTCTTTTTTCTTGCAGGCTGCTTGCTTTATAGGATGCTCCATCCCAAAGCTCCCCAGCCCTGGGCACTCCCGGAGCTGCCTCTCAGGAGCACACCATGTTTTCCAAAGAGAGGAACGTGTCCTGCCCATCACACGCTGTGGGTGGCTAGTAGCTGGAAAGGCAGCTGTTTTCTCTTCCAGCAAGCCCTTTGCTTTGTTTTCATCCACATCTCAACTGAGTTTGAGAAGTACGCAAGCAAGGCAGTTCTGGAAGCAACCAAATAAGCTGCCCACAGCTCCCATTTCCCTGGAGCCCAGCATATACCTCTTCCTTTTCTTTCTTCCACAGGACACAATTCTTCTGAAACTTGCAGGAAGGAAATAGAAAGGATTTCAGGCCATCTTTCACACTTGCAATGGGGCAGAACCTCTGTTTTGCCAGAAAGTGTTTTATGTATTTATACTTCTCCTTGCTGTTCAGCTTCCATTTTCTGGCATATCTGAGCAGCTCTAAAGGACATCTGCTCTCCCAAAGTGTGAGGCAGGAGCTGGGGGAGGCCAGAACAGCAGCTGCCCCGTTAGCCCTGAAGGTCTCACACCTGAGGCACCCTCATTTAACCCCAGTCTTGAGAGGAATATAGTTGTCTTTGTGTTTTCCTCTCCTTTTCTCATGCCTTTACTTCTGCTTTGTCTCTCTGCAGGGTTCTCCAGGAGAAGCTGGCATGTCTATCATCGGGCCCCGCGGTCCCCCCGTAAGTGGCTTTTCTCTCTCTTTTTGTCTGATGCAGGATGTGGGCAAAAGACTTAGGAGGGGCATTAAGACACAGCATCAGCTGAAAAGAGCAAAAACCCTGTATAATGTGGTTCCCATGCTGAGCCAGCCTTGGTTTTATACTGCTATTATATACTATATATAATGAAATTATAGCTCATACTCCAGAACAAATGAGGAAGCCTTCCCTTACAAGGAAAACAAACTCCTGCCTTTAAAAGGAAGAAGCATATTTCCTTCTTGCAACAGGGCTGCTATCACTTTGGAGAAAATATACCCTTTGCCTGGCTGATCTCAGCCTTTGGTTTAATCAGCAAGGAACAAGACCCCTGATTTTGCTGAAGAGCAGGATCAGAGCTAAGATGGTGACTGGGGAATACACAAAGATGGGTAGTTTAGAGGCACCCAAAATCTTGGAAGCTCTTTGTCATCGTGGTCACTGCTATCTGGAGAGTTCCTTAGCTGGCTGGGGAGATGAGAAAAGGCAGGATTTTGCACCCTCTTCCAGCAAAAGTGTCTCTACAAGATGCAACAAGTCAGCCAGACAAAGCTTTTTGGAAGGGAGAGGGTCATTAAAAAAGACCAATTTGAAGGGTTGGAGTGTTTATGTGCCCTAAATGCTGGATGTTTGTTGCACTGTGGTTCAGCCATCAAGCCTCTACTTTTGTGCGGGTGCAGCCAGACCTCTCCACTCCATCCCAGCACAGCCTTCACCAGAGATTTCCATGAAAAAAGACCTGGAGATTCAATTCTCTCCCTCCCAGTGGGCACTTCCGATTTTGATTAACCTGTGAAGAGCACCATCCTTGACCTGCCGAGGGGATGGGCTGCTGGCAACCTTTGTTTCACAGCAGAGGTCAAGTGAGAGAGACCTAGGCAGTGCAAACACTTGGCTACATCTGGCTGACCAATTAACTTTCCAAAAGCCCCATGACAAGTGTTTCTAATAAAAAACAGCTTTGCTGGTTCCCAGCCCCACCTGCCCAGGATGCTGGAGTTTGAGAAGCGGCAGAACCAAAGCCCAGGACCCAAAGGGGTCTCCCCAAGTGTTTTACACCCAGCAGATGGTCCCTGGCCACGTGTCCGGGCAAGGAAGAAAGGCTGGCAAGTCTCTCAAGCCAAGGTCTGAGCAAGACCACCCTGCTCCACAAACAGCAGATTCTGGAGGGTAAATGCCCTGTTGTTTTGCTGTTTTTCACAAGCTATGGCTCTCAGCCTTCTGGACAGTGTAATTATAGTAATTGTAGAGAAAAGCCATCAGTTCCTGTCCGTGGAGGTCCTGCAAAGAGAGACAGGCACCATTGTTTTCTTGAAAGACATATGCCTGGACTGCAGGACAACTTTTGTCTGCTTTGGTGCTACTGCCTTTGCTGCTGTTTGGGAAAGTGCAGAACACATTGCGTCTTCAAAGCAGCAGAAAAATTAGATGGCAAATGGTATCAAAATGGGGTTTAGTCTACACTAATCAAAGCCCTGAGGTGCCAGGACTGGCACAACTCCACACTTTCCCCCAGTAAAGCCAACTGTGAAGATGATCCAATTTCCTGGGGAGGTGGTGATAGGTCAAAAAGATGGCTGAGCCCTGAAGACAAACACGGAAACCCTGGCCAAGGGGCCACTCGGAAAGACGTGGGATGACAAATAGTTTCCAGATTTTTGTTTGGAGGTTAAAGTTTTCGCTCGAGCTCAGAGCTGCTTAACTTCTGGCCAGAGAGGGACAGTGAGCCGATAGTGGCAGAAACAGACGGTCTCCATGATTTGGCAGCTCCCAGGATGACATACTTCATACGATCAACATTTTAAAAAGAAGACAAGGAAAAACAGCCACCCAACAAAAACAGTCTCTTGGAATCACTCGCTGCTGAACTGTTGTCTTGGCGTGATATCGTGCAAATCACTCTGCTGTCCTCCAAGGAGAAAGAGGCAACAGTCTGTAGTCTACAGAGGAAGCCAAATTGCACCATTTCCAGTTTTTTTCCCTAATTCTTTTTTTAGCACTTCTTGTCAGGGAGGTGTCCAGCAGGGAACCAAAATTAATGAATTGTGGCTAGGCTCTTCTTGCCTTTTCAGAAGCCAGCGGTGGACAGATCCTTTAATTTATAGCCTATCTTCCTTTCTGGTCACTGGCCAACAGGACCAGGTGGTTTTGTATGTATCTTTGCAAGCAAAGCTGACCAAGTTCAACTCTGCAGAACTAAAAAAACAGTGCAAATGTGATTAGGTCCTGCTAGCATTGTGTACAAAACCAGAACTCTTCAGTGCAACATGAGGCATTTTGTGGTAGAGGCATCCCTCAAATCCTGCAAAGAAGCTGTTTGGCCCCATCCTCTGTAGAGGTAAACCTGCACTGAGGCTCTCTGCAGCTAGAGGGAGGCTGGAGATGTTACCTGAAGGTGATGGTTTTCTCTGCTAGTGTAGCTTTGAGGTCTCTCCCAAAGGGTTATCATTGCTTCACTGTGGCAAACCTCAGTCTCACAGCCCAGAGGGCCCATCCCCTCCTTGCCCTTCCCTTCCCTCAGCACCACATGGGTTCACTCCAGTTAAGGCAGAGATGCACTCTTGGTTATACCCAGCTCTTTCCTAGGAAACCCCTGTGGGACTCAAACAGTCCGGACATGGTATCTGAGATTGCGGAAGAAAGCATTTTTTTCCCAAAAATGAGAGAACACGTAAGGAACCTGGGCATTTTGGCATCATAGTATGGCTTTCAGGGTAGGCAAGATGCCACAAGCGGTCACTTGATGAGCATGGCACAGGATTTACCTCATCTGGCTGTTTCTATCTACATGGGTGTGCTTCAAAATCTGCTAAGTCTGGGCCACATGAACCATATGCTTCCTGACTTGGCTCATGCTTCTTTTTTTGAAACCGAGATTTAAAAATCCTTAAGTGAAGTGGTATCCTTACTGGATACCCACAAATCTCTGGTGACTGTGATCTGGAATGTCACAGGTCCCAAAAATTGAAGAACGGCAAAAAATTAACAGTCAGGACATTTTCCTTTTTTTCAGTGTTTTTAAGTGCGGGATGAAGAAGTTGCCAAACATATCGCAAGCCAGTGTTTGCTGTACCTGACCCCAGACTGGTAGCCAATGCTAGCTAGCCAGGAAGAGGTGGAGGGAAAAGACTTGATGCTCATGTTCCTCTCCTCACCCTGCCTAACTCTCCTTTTTCTCTTAGTTCTCAGAGGATAAAAAAAACAGAAGAGGGGGGAAAAAAAAATCATCTCTTCTCCAGAATTACTTGTGAGGAAAATGAATGAGCTGGGACATAAGATTAGGGGAGGAGGAGGAGGAGAGGGTATGGCTGTATTTAGACACCAGTGACCTGCAAGGCTTGTCTTGCACAGAACAGCACCCTGCATTAAACGTCTCCGGTTTATGGCAGCAAGAATTGCCATAAAATGAGCTCAGCCTCTGGAATATACTCCAGAAGCCTAGCATATGGGCTAGGGAAACCCATTTAATTAATGTAGAAACTTCAAGGAAACTGCTTGCAGTCCAAACTGGAGCTGCTCCAGCATTTTCTTGGCCCTGTACAAATTGGAGTGAAGATGAGAGATTTCCCCTCCTTCCCAAGACACTTTCCCCTTGGAGGGGAATTGGGTATCTCATCAGAGAGCCATAGGATAATTGGTCAGAGGCTGGAGGAAAGGCTTTGTAGAGAGGACTTAGGGTCCATCAAAATTCATTTCAGTTCCTCTAAACTGCTGTCTCTGTTTCACCCTTCTCAGGGCCAGCCTGGAACAAGAGGTTTTCCTGGATTCCCGGTAAGCGTAACTTTTAATTTATGAGGTACGGATGTGATATTACTAGGAAGCCTCATTAGTTCTTGCTGTATCTCATAATTTCTTCTTGAAACCAGTGACCTGCTCTGATATCACTGGAAAAAGTAATTTTTTCTTCATTTATGTTTCTTCTTTTTTTTACTTCTAAATGAATGGGAAAAAAACCCCAAACCACGTAACTCTAAAAGGAAATTAATTTTAAAAAACCCGAAGTGTTAAAATAACATAGTTGAAGCCAGTTCTGTTTGGTAAAAGAAAACCATCCTAAGAAATACTCTCATCCCAAACAAAGAAAATAACCCCTAGGTGGGTGAAATTCCAACCTTAATTGAGTTTTTAGGTGATATTCCAATGGCAGCAAGTGCCTGGGATCCGAAAGGGACCCTGCGTGTTGAGGGTCAGCTGGGGACCACGCTAGTCTGAACACCCTGGTCATGCCAAAGGGAAAGGACATAAAACGTGAGGGGGATTTATTCTCCAGCACAGTTACAGATGGGCAAGGGAACAGAGAACAAGCCCAGGAGAGGACAAAGCAAATTTCGTTTCAATCCTACAGTTGCTGGCATTCTCTGAAGCTCTGAGACTGCTGGAGAACTCGAACAGTTGCTCTTTATTCGTACACATTTATCCTGGACAACTAGGAAGCCTGAGGCAAACACAAACACCCCCCACATCCCTGCTCCCGTCAGGCAGCTCAGCGGCTGCTCCAGGACACTGGATGTGCCAGAGCAGGTCTGCGGGGGAAGCTCTCACGCCTGGAAAATGGGAGGAGCTGGCAGCCCCGAGCTGTCTGACTGGGCTCCACGGCTCTGCCCTTTGTGAAAAGGGGGTCTGTGAGCTGCCCTTGGGCTGAGGAGAAGCAGATCTCTCCAGGCCCTTGTGGTCTTTGGCTTTTGGAGAAGCAGAAAACAAACCGGCCCAGCCCATGAGAAAGTGCTGAGTGGGACAGTGCTCTGTGGAGCCTGTTTCTCATCAAACAGTACCTTCAGCATATACTGAGCTGTATGTCACCTCTTCCCTAGGACACTTTTATTATTCTATCGTTTGCAGAAATTCCTCTTCCCCCAAAGGTGGGTACCCTTTTAAATCAAAGTCTTGAGAAAACTGCTGATTTTCAACTAGTTTACCAGACACCATAACATTTTAAATTCTAAGGGTTTTTTTGCAAATTTCTAATAAATCCCATCTTGCTTCTAGTCTCATGTCCAGCACTGCTGCTAAAATGTGCTGACAGCGAGCAGGTCCCTGCTGAAGCAATTGGGAATCTAGGCTGGTACTCAGTGAGCCAGTGACCTGCCAGGGCTTGACAGGAGGGCAGGGAGAGTCACCTCACCTCACCCCAGTCCGTGCAGTTCCCTTGTGGCCCATAGTGCTTCCTGAGGCAGATGGACAGACACCCCGGGGAAAGCATTTCTCATCATTTTTTCTCTTTTATTTCAGGGCCCTATTGGCTTGGACGGCAAACCGGTAAGCAAACAGCTTCTCTCCAGGCTTCCTGCCCTGCCTCCTGCTATGTCTCACTGTCCTGCCAGCCTGTGTTTTATACAGTATGTTCTTAAGGGGATTATTTTGCGATGTCATGCACATGCATGGATTAAAAGGAAGTTAGGAGATTGGCAGACAAGAGGATACCACAGATGCCTTGGGGGAGATGCAGGAGTCAGGAGATTAAGGAAGGCAGAGTGTGGCCTATTCCTTTCTAGGCAAATCTATAAAATAGCAGTTCACAAGTGCAGCAGCCTGGTTGCTGCAGGGAAAGCCTCAGCAGGCACACCCACCCCAAATCAGACAGGCAGAGCAGGTCCCCAAGGTATCAGCCCTCTGCTTTAGCCAGCATCTTCCTTTGAAATGAACCCTACAGCTTCTTTTTCTTCATTGCTGTGCCTAAAAGAGCTGCAGTAGAAGAGGGAAGGATCCCAAAGACCTCCATGAGACCTCCATGCTGTCCTTAGAGCCTCCTCGTAATCAGCTTTGTAGCAGAGAGACCTAAGTTCTTCCCATCCTTTGGAGAGCTACTTCTCCATGAACCCAGTGGGCAGAAACCCATAGTTCCATGTGGCAGCCACATAGCCGGATCCCCCACCACACTTCTCCAGCTGTGCTGTAATGGAGAAGGAGCTGGTAGCACATACCTCTGGCATGTAATTTCCTGCAGCAGGACCTTGTTTTTGCCATAAGTAACACCACCCTCAATAGAGACGCAGCAGCACCTTTCTTCAACTGCTCTGGGGGCACACACTGCACTCAGCAGAAGCTGCTCTGCCAGCTCGAGGGGGCTTAACCATGACCCAGCCATGCCTTGCAGAGCCTGTGCACCCTGTATTCTTCCCCCAAGAGCTTTGTCCTGAGCATTTTGGGTAGCAGGGAGCCATGTCCTCTTAGGTGTGTGAGCAAAGCTCCACGTGGTCGGCGTTGCATCCCCCTTTGGAGGTATAGTAACTGTGAGCACCTCCTGAGGTAAGGGGGAAGTGGATTAAGTCAACATCTTCTAGAGACAGTGTTTGAAGCTGATACAGGTTTCCTTTCTTTTACAGGGTCATCCTGGGCAGAAGGGAGAGATGGTAAAAATATATATGTTTGTCTATGGGTGATGGATTGGTTTGAAATGGTGTTGCCTCTCAGCTGGAAACAAGCGCATGGACAGGGTAGCATTCTTACTTCACATGAGGCACGAGCTGCATCCCTAATTCTGTAACTTCATAATAGCAGTGCTGGGATGCATGTCTGTAATTTTTGCATTATGGCTATCAGATTCATCATGTCACAACAGCAACTCTCTAGTTACGCATGGGATGTGTTTTTCTTGCAGTTAGCAATTATGTTCTTTAAATATATTCTGGGAGCTGACATTTTTCGTGGTTGGCCTCATAGCAGAAGTAAAAGTTGATGGAAAGATTTCTGAAAACCCATCTGGCAGCTTTCAACTTATCTAACAACAACCAAAAAAAAAAAGCATATTTTTTGTATTAAATATGGGTTTTTTCCCCCCCTCTGTTTCATATGTGCATCATACTAAAATGCTTTTGGTTGAAAATGATAAACTTAAGCCGCACTTGGTGAAAGCTTAACTGCTGTCTTGTTCCTCTTGACATCTCTGATGATGAAATCCCAAATATGAGCATGTCAAGAGAGCAGCTCTGTAGTCACCTTCGCTCACTGAAGTGTTGAATGTTTTCTTCTGCTAATTCTGTTTTTTGAGCCTGAGTGTCAGTACAACCCTCTGGCAAGCACATGTTGAAGATTCCCTCTCCCCACTCCCCTGTTGCGCAATCCCATCTCAGGCTTCAGTCCTGGCTGCTTCTGGTTCCATCCCAGTGCGTCCACTGAGGAGACATGCTGTCAGCTGAGGTCCTGGGAACAATAAGGGTGTGTTTTCCTCATGGTTTCCCCCCTCTTCTTTTAATAATCCCCCCCTGCAGTGCAGCCAGAGCATGTATGCATTTTCACTCCTCCAAAGTAACAAAGGGAACCCAGATCTCTCTCGGGAATTTTCTCCACAATTGTTTTTAAAAGCTCAGTTTTTCACCTCAGTTTTTTTTTTGCCTTCTTGTCACTCTAAATGGAAAATCATCCCATATTCAAATCTGTGTTTCTTTAAAGGGTGCTGCAGGTCCCAGGGGACAACCTGTAAGTATCTTATCTTATCCCCATCCCATCTCTCCCCCTAAACCCTTTCCCCTTGCATTCACTGAACTCCTTCATTTACCGAGGCCTTTTTTGTCACTTTTCTTTTATAGGGACCCCCAGGACAAAAAGGAGAAAAGGTAATTTAATGGGAGCTGTGTTAAAAATTAAATGTAAAGAGGGGAAGGGACTCGGTGGACTTGGTGCTGCTTAGTCTGACTTTAAGTGAGGAGTACAGCAAGAGCAGAGGGCTCAGGGGATAGGGGGCAGGAGGCAGGGTGCTTATCGGGTGCAAATTGACATAACTGCACTGAATTTGATAGAGTCACAATAATTTACACCTTCTGGATCTGACCCCGTGTACCTATTTTGGTTCCCTCTGTTTGTGGTTTAAACTCTTTGGTTTTAATCCCCTTCTTTCACAGGGTCAGTGTGCAGAGTACCCGCACAGGGTAAGTCATTAGCGTTATTATCCTCTGTCTCGTGCCTTCCTGCATGTTAATCCTCCTTCGTTTGAATGGCTTTTTGTTGAAAATAGAGATCGTTTCATTAACAAGATGCGTCATCTGGGCCCTCAGGGCAGCGTTTGGCTGATTGATGTGTTTCGCAGAAAAGAAACAGATAAGGTTTTCCAGGAGGGATGTTGGTTCTCCGGTCTGTTCCTGCCCACTGGAGCTGACCCCTAGATTGCTGTCATTGCTGCTTCCTGGAGACCCTCCTGTGCTTTGTGCTGGAAAGGGGAAGGTCCACATCCTCACCCTGAAAACCAACAAAACCTGGGATTTCTGGAGGAATAGAGGTCACCCACACACACCTTGTGCTGCTGCACCAGCTCTGTGCTGCTTCCACAGCCTCTGCTGCGATTGTGTGGCCAGGAGCAGTGTGGGGTTTGCAGACCTGGGGAAAGCTCTATCATTCCTCCCTTTTTCTTTTCCTTCATGCTGGAATTATCCCTGCATAGAGAAAAGGGGAAAGGTCGTGCTCCCTGCCTAAGGGTAACCCTGGCCCCCCTCGCCACAGTGCTCTCGCTGGTTCCTGGTGAGCTGGTCCCCATGCTGGTTCCCAAGCCTAGTCAAGCTTTCTGCCTGCAAGGAAGAGACCAAGAGGGAGGGTTGATGCCAGCAACCATTTAATGAAAACTAAAATGTTGCCCCACTTGCTTGTTCATCCTGGCCTGGCCAGCATGTGCCGCAGCCAAGAGCAGAGAGAGTACATCATGGGGTTTGAGGGGATTTAATCAGTTCTAAAAACAACTGGGGTGCTGAAAATCCACTGGAAATGCATTGGAACGACATCATATGAAGTGGCTGGAATTTGTAATCTGGGTGTACAGGGAGACAGGCTTAAGAGCTTTCCGTTTATTTTTGATGGGCCTCTGGATAATCAGCTGGGCTCTGGTCCCTGGCTCCGAGGGAGCAGGGTTGAAGCAGCCGAGCGACTGGAGAGAGAGCTGGGCTGGCAGCAAAGGAGAACAGGGCCATGGGTATGTGCCAGTCCCCCGTGCAATAACAGCTGGTCAGCTGTGTTTATTTAGTGAGACGGCTCACTAGATTGTTATGTTAAAAGGAAGCCAACAACAGTGGTCACCCGAGCAGTGTCCTGAGTTCCTGTTACAGCCCTTGGCTCAGGCTGTCCTCAGTGCTCAAGGTGAAAAGCAGTGGCAGGACCCAAAGCAACGCAGGGAAGGGAGCTGGTGCATCCCTGGAAGTAGCCTGGGCTCAGGCCTGGGGGCAAAGGCACACTGGTTCAGAGGGTTGGGATTTTAGGATGACTGACATGCTGCAGGGCTGTGACAGCAGGAGAAGTGTGGGTGCGAAGCCTCACATTCTAGCAATGTTTCCTTGGCTCTCATGGAGATAGTTTTGGTCTCATGAGGCACCAAGCTCAACAGTTCAACGTTATAAAAAGCCCATGAGTTGTTCAAGGTAGAGACATGCTCACGGGAAGAGTGACTGTCGTCAGACAGACTGTCCCGAACTGCAGGTTCTGGGAGCCAGAGGCACAACCGGCCAACAGAGGTGCAGTTCTCTTTCTTCCTCCCTGAATGAAAATTAGGATGGGCCTTGTTGCAAAAATGTACACAGCTGACCGAATTGCAATTTATTCTTGCTCTTCTATTTGACAAGGTCCTTTGTCAGATGTTCTGGGTAAGGAAATGAAAACCAGCAACCTGAAGACCAGGGATGTTGTTTCAGTTTTGTTTCATATTTGTTTTCTTAGGATGGAGATACAAGGTTAGGATATATGCCTTGTCTCTTGTTTTTGTTTCCTCCTTTTTTTGTCTGTATGAGTTTGTACGGCCTGTGCTGCCATGAGGGATGAGCCCAGGCATTGGGGCTGCGCATTCGGGGTGAGACGGCCTCTCAAGCTGCTCCAAAGTGCTGCTCAGGGAAAGGGGGACCAGCCGAGCTCTGTTTGCTCTCAGAAATGCTGTGTGTCTAACTGACCCCGTTTGTCTCACGTGTCTTCACTGTTCCCCAGGAATACCTAAGTACCACCCTTGCAGCCCTGCGCTCTAACCAGATCCTTACACTGAAGGTTTGTGGGTAGGGGTCTGGCGGGACCCAGTTCTGATGCAAAGGCGCGAGGATGAGGATCCAATATTGCACGCTGCCTTCTGAAAAAATTTCCCATTGGGACACAATGGGGGCAGGGCAGGAGCTGGGTGGAAGTGCCTTCAGGTTTCCTCTCTAAACTCTCCCACTTGCACCTGAACCCATTGCTGGGTCTTGTCTCGCCTCTGTTTTCAGAACTGCTTCACTCCATTTTCCTTCTTATCCTTTCCAGCATCCTCCCTCTGCTTCCCTGTAAGTTGCAAATATTTCAGATACCCTCCAGGGCTGGAGCAGCCAGGCAAAGCCAGCTCAGCTGGCTCTACTGAACTATGGGGCCTCCTGCACTGTTTTTTAGAAAGAGGAGGTTTGCCTTTGTATAAAATCAGCCCAGCTGAATATCCAGCAGCACTGCTTTTGGAGTGATAGCTTGTGGCTGTTTGGATCAGTGCATTTGAACAGAACCACCTGATCATGATGCTGCAATATTGGATTACCACTTCTCTTTGCAACGGGACTGGATCCTTGCTTTCACTGCACACACGAAGGATAATGTTTAAAGGGAAGAAAATACACTACTTGAAAATGTACTGATTCTGTGGTGGGAGACCTGTGGGCACACCTCTGAGATCTGAGCACACAGCTCACATAGGGAAATGTCACACATGGGCATGTTTTTGTGCTTGAGCACAGAAAACCTCTCTCACTTCTCCCTTTGTAAATCAAGAGCAGCTTCAATGGAAAACTGATAGGAACAGGAAAGTGGATCAGGCCAGAGGAGCATTCCTGGGCCTGGAGCCTGCACAGTGGGTGCCAGGGTGACAGCAGCATGCATGCAAGTGGAAACTGGATACAGCAAAGGGATGAACAAATGCTCCTGAGCTTTAGTGCATTTGATTTCTGTGTGTCCGGGTCAGCTTTGTGCCCTAAGGCAGCATTCCTGGCTATAAGCAGCCAGAGGGTGATGTTACTTTACTGTTGAGCAAGAAAAAGCAAAGCACAGGTTGCCAAGGCAATGCCCTACTTAGGGCTCCACTCCAAGGCCTGGTCTTCTCCCTTGGCCATGGTGGCTGTGTCTGCTCAGCTAAGTGAACCATGCCAGGATCTGTTTGATGACCCCAGCTAGCCTCTCTCCGCTTTCTTCCACACCTCAAGGGTGAGACCTGGAGATACACTGGGTTTCGTGTAAGAGAACTAGGAAACTGCACTTGGAAAACTTAGAGAAAATTCTCATTTTGATAGTTGCCCCAAATCTGATGATGAGAAATTAAGAGAAACAGTCTCATCACTGGAAACCCTAGCAGAGCCAGTGAGGGGTTGTTTTGCAGTGAACACTGCCTAAGGAGATCAGTGGAACTGAGTCAAAAATCCCCTGGGTAAGTTCTATTTCTGAGCAGAGGAGGTTGTAAGAGCTCTGTGCAGTGGGAGCACTGGGACGGTGAGTGGCCACCCCACACCTGCCAGACTGGCACATGGCGAGTCCCCCTGTGAGTGGCACAGAGGAGCTCAGAGGTGTGCCAGCAGGTCCCTGCACCACACCCACCCTGCGCCGCTCTCACGTGGGGCTTTATTTTCATGGCAATCTCTCTGTTCCCTTCTTCTCTGTTCTCTCCCCTGGCTGCTCTCTGGCTCTTGGTGCCCTAATGGCCTCCTTTGCCCTGCGACCTTCTGGTTTATCTTCTTCAGCTGTTGCCTCTCCTCAATTCAGTGCGGCTGGCTCCACCTCCGGTCATAAAGAGACGCACTTTCCAGGTAGACTTCTCCTCCTTGTTGCCTGTTTCTAAGCTTATCCCGATGTCTGAGATTAATCAGCTTGCTACCTGTCTTTCTACCCCTACAGAGGGTTTCCAAGAGTTTCAGGCAGAGCCAAGGGACTTTCTTTAAAGCAGAGGAAATCTTTGATGTGATAATGTTGCTAAAAAGAAATGCAGTGAAGCCAGTTTTTTTAACTAAAAGAAATGGGCCATGAAACAGTTCTTGGGGCTGTCGACAAGCAGCCTCCTCCCTTAAGGAGTCAGTTCCTGCATATTCAATCTCCAGAAGAGGTTAGAAACAACTTGCTGAAATGCATCTAATGTCTGTGAAATTTAACTGAGATGAATGAATAGGCAAACGCTTCTTTTAAGGGCTAGTCTAGTCTGAGGCACTTGGGGAAATGTGTTTAAATAAGCTCTTAGAATGGTTTCATTAAATTGCATTAAATCTTTGTGTAAACACATTTATTTTGGTTTCCAGGGCCATAATTCATGTTTAGTTTATCTTGGGAATGAACTAATAAAGTGAATTATGGACATATGAATAGTGAATAAGAGTGTCCATAGTCAGAGTTCATGTGGCTTTTAATGAGCCCACTTTATGCTCCCTAATTCCATCAATTGGGATTAACTTTCCCATGTGGACAAACCACTGTAATTACCCCACTGAACTGTGCTGGGCACTTGCTATTGTGGCTGGGTTTTATCACCCTGCTGCCTGTCTAGACAGTTGGATGCTAGAAGGGAACTGCAGGATGCAAGAGACCTTCATCATGAGGTGCCTGGTTCTTGCCCAGCGCTGGATGAATCCTGACCTTACCTCTTGAGCCCGTGGCTTCAGTTCAATTTCTATTGATTCAGCATTTGCACCACACAGAGCCTCATGGCTTGCACTGTTTGCCCTTCAAAGTGACGGCCTGGAGAGCCAGGCCAAGGACTGACCCCTTGGGAAGACTTTGAAAGCTGAAGTTCCTCTCCAGGATGAAGTGGGAAATTTGAATAGCTGCCCTACGTCCTGTCGTCAGCCAGGGCTGCAAATTCCCTCTGTCCGCAGAGGAAGACTTCACCAGAGAGTTTTGCCATGATCTGTTTTGCCGCTGCTCTATTCATTCTCTAAGTGCAACAGAGTGTAATCTGCTCCTACAGATCAGCCAGCAGCAGGCAGTTTCAGGAGCCTAGCATATGAATACTAAGAAAAAAGTCGAGGCTGCAAAATGAATGTTAGTGCCAGCACCTGGAAGGGAGGAAAATTCTGCTGCTGCCTCTGAGCACATCAGCAGGAGTGCTTTGCCCAAGAGCTGGGGCTTAGCTGAGACACGGGCTGAGTGTGGTCCGGCTGACAAACATCTCATTCTGGGGCACAGTCAGGGTGGCTGGCTGCTGTGTAAAAGAACTGAAAAATATCTCCAGTCAACAGCTAAAAATATAGAATGACAACTGATGAAAATGATACCTGATCTCCCACTTACTGTATCCACTTACTGTCCAGTTAGCTCTGTGGGGGTCCTTTTGTGCTGAATGCATTAATAAGACTATAATGATGTGGTAATAATGCTTTGTGTGTTTAGGGATCTGCATGGATGGGAACTCATCTAGACAAAGCCCGCTCTGTCCGAGACAGCAAAGTGAGGGTGATGTGTACAGGAGTTTGGGTGAGCTCCTTCTAATCACTCCCTGTGCTGGGGCAGAGCTCCTGGTCTTCCCAGGTCCTTGTCCCCTGCCAGCACCCTTTCCCAGCTCCATGCTGCATTTTAGTGCCCTAAATCTGGAGCATGGACTAGGTGGGCAGAGAGCAACTGAGGTGGGAATAGTGGAGGGAGAGCAAAAATGGGATGGGTAAAGCTTCCTTTGCCTTCCCATAGTGCACCCATGCCGAGGGTGCTGTAAGATGCAGTGGGAGGAAAGTCTTTGAAGCTGGAATGAGAGGTCAAGGCAAGAAGAAATCTAGAAATATACTCTAGTGTCCTCCCAACATCTTCATTAGGTCCAAATTACCTTTCACATTTAAAAGCTATGAGACCTTTCACAGGATGGTTGAATAGCACTGAGTATGGAGTATAAGGAAGCTTAGGAAAGATCCTGCATTCCCGTGTGTGGGCCACAAAAACAATGAAGATCCACTTAAAAAATGGGGAAGAGCAAGGGCACCCCTCCTGCCTTGGCTCAGCCAGCTTCCCAGTGTGGGCTGCAGGTTGGGTGGCGAGGTGCAGGAAAAGGGCTGTTGCTCCACACATGACTGAGCTTCTCGTGAGCCTGGCCCACGTGTCGGAAATTTTATTTTAAATAGAACTCATGGCAGAAAGGATGAAGTTTGTAGCTTATTACTTTCATTTATCATTCTAAATAAAGCAAACATCCCTGTATCTGCTTGTTTTACTAAAGGCAGCCAGGAAAAACAGTGCACTTGGTAGGAACAGAGGCAGGGGACAGATTTCGTGCATTCTGCTGCAGCGTATAAGGCTGTAGAGAGAATAAATGCAGTGGAGACCCAACTGCACACCCATTGATTTTTAATTGAGAAAGAGCCATGTTTGATTTCTAGCTTCCCACAGATCCACCAAGGAAAGTTTTTCAAATTTAAATTGGATTGCTAATAGCAGACTGTCGTGATATTATATCTAGGGAGGTGAGCCTGTGAGACGAACAGCTTAGCGCAGATGCTCGCTGGATTCATCAATTATAGGTCAGCAGTCTGGTATTCAAACATGGTGCTTCCAACCCACTGTCTCCTCAGCACTGCTTGATCCCACGTCCAGGTCCGTTGGGCCAGATGACATTGCTGAGGCATGAGCCACAGCCACCAAGTGGCTACTGAGGGGCCCGGGGAGGAACCGGCTCAAACGGCTCCGTTTCAGAGAGCTGAAAATGGCAGGTGGCTCAGCACGCACTGCCTTGTTAAATCTTAGAAAAACAGGCTCTGCCTGGCGTACATGGGCCTGTCTTGGGTGCGCTCCAGAATTGCCATGATGATCGTGTTATTTTCTTTTGGGTTTGTGGCATTTCTACTTTTGGTCCTTGGCAAAACAGAGGGAGTGTTGTCCAACAAATATAGTATGGGGGGAAAATAGGCTGAGGTAAAACACTGTGGCTCTGTCTGGAAGTGCCAGTGTGATCACGAGAGGCTTTGCTTCACATGTGACTCTCAAGTGCTTTGGAAAGCCTTATGGACTCAAGAGATGTTGGTCCTTGACGCATAAATTTTACTTGTCTGACTCAATAAAGAAAAAGGTCTCTGGACTGCTCTGTCATCTGTAGATCCCTTTAGAAGAGAGCTCTGACCAAGTGACCTCAGATGTCTTTGCAAACTGTAGAGTGCTGGCTCCTGCTGCCCAGGCAGCCCAGCTATCCTCAGCACGGCTCTCCATCTCTCTTGGAAACTTCTCCTGGCCCTAACCTGGGACTTGCTTCTACCTCATCTGCTTTAGCCAGGCTGGCCTGCCTTGGGCCCTTGGGATGGTGGTGTGAAGAGCCTGCTCTGCCAGCTGATAACTCCTTGTTTTACAAACTGCAGGGTGAACAAGGACAAGCAGGGATCCAAGGTCCCCCGGGGCCCCCTGGACCACCAGGGCCCACTGGACCGGCTGGACCTGAAGGAATCCCAGGACGTCCTGGGCTGATTGGACCCCCTGTAAGTCCAATCATCCAAAGCGAAATCCTTCTGCTTCCTCTTCCCCTGGGGCACAGGCTGTTTCCTCTGGCCTCTGTTGCCTCTGCTGAAGCTGAGATAGCCACGGACAGGAGACCTGCAGAGGATGTGGATGTGTGGGGAGGAGGAAATTCCCAGGAAGGAGGAGAGCGGGAGGGAAGGCAGAGGTGTGCACAGGGCACTGCTGCTATTTGGACACATAGTGGGTGACACTAGGCTCATTTTCTCCTCCTTAGCCCCTGCAGATGGCCCCAGGGAGGAAGTGACATGTGGGGTGTAATTGTCATGCTCCCACCCCTTTGAAGTCCTGTCTCTGTCCTAGCAAGCAGCCAAGGAGGGTGGGAACAGAAGCACCATTTATAAAATAATACTATTGCTAAATGGCAGGGCATAGGACAGCAAATCCTGCTAATGTACCTCTCTCTTGCAACAGGGCAGAGCAGGAGAACCTGGAAAGCCTGGCAGAGATGGAAAGGTGGGTACCAGAAACCAGCTCCATTCCTGGGAGCTGCAGGGGAAATCGTGGCACACTGGCATTGCAACTGCTGTGGAATGAAAGGAACTTCCATCTCAGAGTTTTCAAGGCCTGCTAGCAGGACAAGCAGGTCTTGTCCCTGGAGGCAAAAGCACCTCTCTGCATACAATGCAGGGGTTCTATAAACATCCTCATTTCTCTGTGAGAGATCTTCATCTCTCTCTGAGGAGCAAAGGACAGGATGGCTAAACACTTGAATTGCCAAAGCAGGCTACATCAAGTGTGGCATAGGCATCAGAGCATGTCTAGAGTAGTTTTCCCCTTCTTCCTGCTCACATGCAGCTCCTGCATAGATATTTTGTTTATTTATATTTACACACACACACATATCTGGTGTTCTTCATGGTTCATGTCAGGTAAATTGTTTGGTTATTTCTCATTTAAAGACACAAGTGGTTTGTTTGTTAATATATTCTCTCTATTTAGCTTGTCAGAGGAAGCTGCAAATGCCTGTTTTACTCCACAGCTGCACAGTGGGCTGGGAACAAGTTCCCCAAGCAAACCAAAGAAACAGAAAGGATTCTGGAGCATAATACATAAGGCAAAGCAGCTTTTTGGTCTTCGGATTCAGTGAGATCAAAGCTGGAGAGGTGGTGCACTATGGACATGAATTTATTCGGGTGTTTGGGTTAAGATAGTATTCATCTACATAAAGAATAGATTGGGGATGTTTGAGCTCACCAATGCAAATCATCTCTATAAGGGACATTTCAAATCAAAGCATCTCCCATCACCCTGCTGCCCATGTAATGTCTACATTTTCCAACCCCAGTGTCTGTTTTGATTTTATCCACAGGGCTTACCTGGGCCTCCTGGACCAAAGGTAAGACACCTCACCACATTTAGAGGTGTAGCAAGGTGATAAACTTAGTGGACTCTCCTGGCAAGAACAGACCTGTACATTTTGACGGATGGAGGAGGGGGAAAGGAGGTTACACCAAATAGCCGAGAAAGACTTTTATCCCAGCTCAGCATTGCCTCTGGGGCTGGCCTGTGTGCTGACTCATGGCTTTTGTCCAGGCCACACGTCTGAGCTGCATCTTGACTGAGCCAGGCACGCCTCATCAGCCCATCTTGCAAAATTGTTTGCCACACACAGCTTTATTGGCCTCTTCCATTCTCAAAGCATTTCCAAGTGCTTCAGGAATAGATTTTGCAATGCTATTGTTAACTCCACCACGGTTTCCCATTTATTCACTTGCCAAAGTGCGAGGGAGGAGGTGATTGTTGTTGTTTTTCAGCTGCAGCCACCCACCCTAATTTGTTTTTATCTGAGATATTCAGCCAGGGTGAGGAGATAGGAACCATGGAGCTGGGGCACAGAGCTGGCAGGTGTTACCTGGCTGCCAGGGCATTCCTGCCAGGGCTCAGCCCAGTGCAGGCAATGGTGAGCCGTGGGTCTGAAGGGTCAGAAGCTCAGTGGAGTCACTCTGAGCAAAAGGTGTGCCCAGTCACTCAGCCCGGCAAAACCCCAGGGAACAGGGCAGAGATTTGTCCTTATCAGGTCAAGCCTCACTTTCTTTTGTCTTTTTGCCTTTTGCAGGGAGACACTGGGATTCAGGGATACCCTGGCAGAAAGGTAAGAAGGGAAGTTCCAATGTTGTTAAATGAATGAAGTGCACTGATTCCTTGTGGAATCATGGTTGAAAATCTGTAGACTACTCTGGAGGCCCCTGTGGAGCTCTGCTCCTGCTGAACATGGGTCTGAAACAGCCCCCAGATCCCCTGCCATCACCTGGGTAAGGAGATCCTGAGCCCAAAGGTATCTGTAACTCTCCAGCAGCTATGGAACAGACATTTCCCCATGTGTGTATGTGCCTCTCTATACCCACTTCCGTGCACTTCTCACGCATCCAGACCCGAACAGGAGGCTGCAAAGGGCCAAATCCCTGGCTATTTCTCCCTGGGATACAGGAAAGAGTCAATCCTGCTCCGGGTTAAAAGGGAGAAACTGGCGATGTCTGAATGCCTCCATCAGCAGCAGCTGATTAACAGCAGGGTTGTCAAGCCTGGAGGGTGGAATGAAGAGACAGAAAGAGAGACAGGGGAAAAACACAAAGGAAGATCAAAGGGGAGAGAGGGAATGAAGAGATACTGCTGAAGAGATGTCAGCTGGGGAAGGGGAAGGTGAATGTTCCCAGCAGGCAGGAGTCCTGTGTCCCCTGTTATCTCCACGTTGCTTTATGGGTGCTCTGTGAGCAAAACGGCAAGACCTGAGAGCTTTTTAATTAGCTCTGTATAAACTGAGAAGTTTTTGTTATGTCAGGAAGTGGAAATTACAGCCCCTGCAGACCACAGCCCACTCCTGCAGACAGACACAATTTATTGCCCCTTCTCCCAGTGAATGGTCGGATTTTCCATTAGGAGCCCATCCTGTGCTGTGTGCACTGCAGCAGTGAGGGGGTCCCTGCAGCGACCTCACAGCAAGGGCCTCTCCCACCAGCTCCTCTTACATGAAACAACTTGTCTGGCTAATTCACTTCCGAGCAAAGAGCCTGCACTGAACTTGGAAGAATGAGCCCAAGGTTGTGACCTTTTTCTGGAAAAGGTGGAAGGAATGGATGAACGTTGGGGAGCAAATCCTAAGGGAAAGGGAAAACAGGGCAAAATGTTGGGGAAAGTTGTTAACTCAGAAATGATATCAGATATGGGACCACTCCCTTCACTCCATTACTTTTAACACACTGAAGATCTTTCTTGATGCAGAATGGTGCTCCTCTCCCAGAGAGACCCAGGCGACAGGTTGATATGTGGGGGGCACCTTGGTGTGGGACATTCCTCTCACACCGCTGCTGACCTTTCCAGTGACCCGTACCTCCTTTTCTTGCTGCTGTGTTTTGCTTCTTCCTCTGTTTTCTTTCTTCTCTTCCTCAGGGTGAGGTGGGTGAGCCAGGCCTGCCCGGTGCCCACGGTCTCCCTGGAGCCTCTGGCCCCAAGGTAACCCTTAAACTCGAGTCAGGGGGCACATCTCCCAAGGGCAGATAAGTGGCACAAGCCTATCTTAAAGGATATCAAAGGCCAGGGCCTGGAGGCAGTTGTCTAAAGCCTGGAATGGACCATGTAAATAGGGACACTCCTGTGGGAAGAGCCTGGGAAATTGTTGGCCAAGATGGTTGCATGCTGTCCTGAACCACAGGACAGAACCACAGGACAGAACCTGACCTGCACAGTCCCCCATTAAAGAATACAACTGACCCAGCCTTTAGAGGCTTTTGCACCAGGGCTGTGAAAATGAGGGTACTCTGGACCATGAAATGTTTTGATTGTTTCTACAACCAAATCATGTGGAAAAGCATTAGTATGGGCAACCTCCAGCATCCACTCTGGGGACCTGAACTGCCTTTGCCTTCCCTGGGAGGGGTGGCTACCTGGTTGACTGGTACGGTGTTGCTCTCAGGAGAACCAGAGTGCTGGGGTTGCATTTATCACACCCCTCTTTTGGCTACTTTCTCTTTGTCCCTTGCTGTTACAATTGTACTGCTTGCTTGGTTTCTCTTTATGTTCACTTGCTCTCTACGTTTCCCCTCTTTCTCTCTCCTTTGCTGGGCAGGGTGAAAAGGGGGATGCTGGCATAAAGGTAGGCATGACAAATACATTTTTCTAACGTGTGGTAGGTCACCTGGGAGATACTGCTCCTTGGGCTGATGGATTGTTAGGGGAAGCTGGGTCTGAGGCAGCTCTGTGGGGTATTTGATGGACTGCACATCTGTGCTCTGATTAACCACAGACAGGCACTCCTAGCTAAGGCAATAAAAGCAGCCTTTATCCATTTGGTGGAATTCGATTCTTACCAAAGGCATTTCTCTGACTATGAAGCTTGCTGGTGATTTGTTACAACTCTCTATTTGATGGGCTAGGTTGGGGTTTCCTCATAAAATCTGGTTAGCTGACGCATCAAATCCACTCAAACTCCACGATTCAGGCTGAGGTTTGGCACCAGCTTTTCTGTCTGTTTCTGGACACTTTTTACAGGCTCATATGGTCTGTGCCCAGATGTTATCTATTTGACTGAAATTTACTGTACCCATATATTTAAAGTATATTACTCAATGTAGACTGTGCTTAAAGCATTACAACATTGGCAAATGTTCATGGCAGTCAGAGCACACTGTGTCATGCTATACATCTTAAACATCATGAGGAAAGACTGGTCCTGGAATATTTGGAAAGGCATTAACAGTGACACGTACATTTCAAGTATTTAGTGTGTGGCATGCAGCTCATTTATCGTGCAACATATACACTTTCTATATCTTTTCCATCTGGGTGAATTACTGTTTGAAGGGAGAAAAGGCCCCTTCAGAGCTTATCAGGGGTGAGTTACATGGGGTTTAAATAAATGTTCTTTGGGAATGCAGGCTCTGGGTTCATAGTTGAATAGGACAGTGGTGATTGTTTTCCTACAAGAAAACAGTACCTCCTCAGAAATACTGTTGTGCATGTAGGTTCCCTGTGTCCATCTCCACACCAGTGTAATTCCATCAAGCACAAAGGCATTGCTCCTGGTTTGTGCCAGTGTGAATGATGGTGGAATTGCACCCAGAACTGATATGTTTTGGGGGCTTGGAGTTTGCTGCTGTCTTGACAGCCAGGTGCTTTCCCATCGAGCTGAACTGTAGGATTGAAGTCAGAGTGTGGCCTGGGAGGGGGAAAAGGCTGAAAGGAGAAGCCGTGTTTTGTCCCTGCTTAAACTCTCATGTGTCACTGCTAGCAGACACCTGCTCTGCTTGTGCCCATGTACAAGGACTAACCAGCCCCTTACTTGGGCTCTGGCAAGGGGAAAGTCTCCAGGTACTGCAGTGATCCAGGGTCATCCATAGGTGAGAGCTTTCTCTGAGTTGGGATCACCCTGGAGACGTGCTCTCACTACTTGGTCCCTTATTCATCCCACTTCAGGAAGAGCAGAGATGAAACCCACCACACTTTTTGTGGTGCTAAATTGCAGCTCCAAAGGGGCATCTCCCCAGTACCAAAGCAACAACTTCTTCCACACACAAGCTTTAATTTATTATTGTCAGGATCACTTTTCTCTCGACTTCCTTTCTTTTGGCTCAGAGGAATTGAAAGGGAAGTGCAGACATACCCTTAAATCAGCAGCCAGACGCCACCCAGTAGCATCCAACAGCACGTGCATTTGTTGTCTTTGGAAATCGCTTTTTTCTGTTGTCCTCCCACCTAGGAGGATTTATTGGGACTCTGGAAGACTCTTAATTCTTGCAAATTTGGATCCGATTACCCGGACTAGATTTTACCTTCTCTTTGCTTTGAGGAGCCCTGGACAAACACTATGATTCACAGTTTAGCTGTAGTGGCCAATTTTGCATGGACTATCACTGCTTTGGCTGGCAGTGAAAAATATCTCAGGCCTGAAGAGGTTTGCTAGTATCACACAGACCACTTGTTCATTAGGTTGTTACCTTTTCCACCCAGTGACAGATGCAGCACAACCTAGATTCTCTCAGCTGTTTTCTTCTGTGGCCACTCTTTGTACTTTGATCATGTAGGGACATAAATCCGTGTCCCATGAAGGTCATCAGACAGGCAGCGATTGTGATCACCCGGGCCACCTGAATGAGCATTTGACTCCCTGTCCCCAGCCTGTCACACTCAGCTTCACTGATGTTTTCTTATTTTTCTGAAATATCTGTAGAATGAGGCTTTTTCTTATGCTCTGAGGAAGGAGCCATAAAGAAAGTGCCCACAGCCTTTTTCAGTAACCCCCGATAATCTGCCTCTCACAGCAAGGAGCAAAAAGGAAGGGTGTCTGCTTTAACTGGCAGCAAATCAGCTGATCAGCGTGAGGCATCATTGACACCCAGTGGGGATAAAGCTGCTCACGCCAGGTAGATGCGGAGGGGAGAGGTGTAGCCTAACTCTTCCAGAGAGACGGGCGGGGTGTTTCCTAAACCAGCATGAAGCTCAGGAGAGCTGGGAGGTGCTACTGGTTGCCTTCATGAAGCCCTTTGGGGACGTGTGCTGGATGTTTTGCCTTTTGTAGCCACCTTTGGTGATGTTTCCCAGCTCCTGGCTTGGCTGCACCATTCCAGTGCTGCTTTTGGTGGGCTGCTGCTGCTGCCTGGCTACAGCGCCCTGTGCAGCTCCGAGGGCACCGGGGGATCACAAAGGGGTCAGCCCAGCGGGTACTCGCTGTACTACAATGGCTTTCAAACACATAAGGGTTTAAATATGTTCTGGAGAGTTGTTTTTCCTGCTTTTTCTCTGGCGCTGGGTTTCTTTCTGCTCTTCAGTGGCGCAGTGTCACGTTTGCTGCTCCCCTCTCTAATTAGCTGTAGTGCCTCTATGATGCCGCCGGTGCCGGGGGCTGTGCCAGCGGCTGAGCCCGTCGTCAGAAAATACAGCGTAGGATGGTTGCTCTGTGACTTGCCCCTGTGGGGGGTTACCCTGCTCCCTCTCACCGAGGGGGCTTTGTTTCTGCAGGACTAGATGATTAAACAGCTCTTTAGGCAGGCAGTTCTTCCAGGAAAGCCTCTGGGATGGGGAATTGCTGTCACAGGCAGGGATAGTCTCTGCAAGTAGGGTGGGTGTCTCCCAGCAGAAAGCATCAGTCTTCTCTGCTCGGTCTCACTTAAAAAGACCGGGGAGCATAATTGGAAAGGAGAGTGAGAGAGAGGTTCCCATTCTCCAGTACAAAGCATTCCTAATTACTGCTTTGCTTTTCTTACAGCTGAAAATAGGGTAGTTAAGTATGTTATGTAGGGCAGGAGGTGCCCACACCTCATGTATATTATGGTATTAGAAGGTGTTTTACAAAATATAGTTCACAGGATGCCACAAATACAAAAAGTGCTTTTAAAAAGAGCATATACATTTATCCCTGCTGAATGGTCCTTCCAAGCAAGGACTAAACACCTGAACGAAATGACAGCAGTATGCAGATTGCCTAAAGATGTTTTATTTTCTGGTTATCACCAGACAAAATTCAGGCTAACATCACAAGTATGGATTCTATTTCTCCAGATAAGTTTGTTCATCCTTTGCAGGCTGAGTGCCTTCCTGTGCCCTGCAGCATGCTGCGACATGGGATATGGTAGCAGGATACGGAGGCTGTGGCACTCTAGTGGGTCAGTCCTGCTGTAAGCAACAGACTTGAGAGGTGCCACTGATGGAAAATGGCCCCAGCTAGGACAGTTGGCTTGGTGAGAGTCAGGTGGGGAAAATGTGTTGTGCCTCACCTTGCTCAGGAGGGTTTCTCATCACCTGTGCCCTGGGTGCTCCTCACAGAGCCCTGGGAGAACTCATCTCCTGTCTCTTGCTATCTTTCTCTGTGTGTCTTGCTCTGCTTCCAGGGGGAGAGAGGCATGCCAGGGCTGCCAGGAAGACATGGCTCTAAGGTACCTTGTAACCAGAAGAGTGATGCTTGTCTGCCTGATCTCACCCAGAGCATTCGACTGTCCCTGATGCGCAAGCATCGCCTGGATTTGTGTGTGTGTCTATTAGTCAGTGACTGTCCTCAGCTGAATTATTTCTGCTTCTAAATTGCAGAATACAGGGCCTAATTTATGAAGGCAGTGGTGGGGGAAGAAGTGTTTTACAAAACAAATGGCATGCCCAGTCTGATGCTGACATGCAACATCAGGATCAATGCTTTATGCCAGTGAGAGCGGCCAGTTGCTGATGTTTGTAGGAAATTGCCGTTTTATAGATTGGGGGTCCCAGGTGACCACAGCAAATGTGTGTTAGCCCAGCTGGGATCGGCAGGGCTGCACAACCGTGAACCTGGACTAATGCAGCCATGAATCAGGGTCAGTGTGTGAGCAACCCTGCATGTCTGTGTGTTGAAGTTTAAGGACAAATACTGGAAAATAACATCATCTGCATCCACTGCTGTTTGAAGGCTGAAAAATAAGGAACAGGCATCCCAACACACTGTGAAAGCCTAACCAACGCCACTTGCTGCATGTTATCCCTTTCACGACTGTAGTCCACATTCACTAAAACCTACTGACCCTGAGACAATCTGGAATGCTTTTCCTCCCATTTATTGCATAGAATCCCTGATCTCCATCTTCTGTCCTTGTGTTTTTTAGCTTTTGTCCCTGATTTCTGTTTCAGAAAGCTGAGAGGTATGATCCTGCTGCTCTCTGGCTCCCTACTTCTCCTTGTTTGAACTTTTCCAAGCTCTTTTCACTTTGAACTTGGCTCCCAGTCCTCCTCACTGCCTCATGTGCTACTTCCCAACCCCTCACATTTCCCAACTTCTAACACCACTCCCTCCCTTCTCCTTAGTTATCCCTTAGATTTGCATTTGTAACTGGACCTTTTCACCAGGATCTAACTAATACTAACACAGGGTATACAGAGATTTCAGAGTGGACAGTTGACAGGGACAATCTGCTTTTTGCATCAGCACTGTTGAGAGAAATGTGACAGTCCCTGTGGGAGCTGATGCCTTCTGGGGCTCCGAGGCACCTGTCTCGGATGGCAGGGCAGGCTGGACTCTGGTCCCGTGGTGGTGGCTTGCTCTGTACTGCAGAATGACACCTGAATTGCAATGCTTGGAAGTCTCTTTTTCCCCCCAAGGTGTCAGGCTTCAGAGCTCTCCTGAAAACATTTTACTGCAGGGTTTGTCTTCTGTGATAAAAACAGAATGAGGGGGAACAGCAAGGCCAAGGCTCTGGGGTATGAGCTGGCCTTTCTGGGGATGCTTGAGCTGATGTATCTGAGCCCAAGCCCTGAAGTGGGGGTTTGGTCCTTGGTCTGTCTTTGCATTCCTCAGTTATTTGACACTGTTCTGCTTGTTGCCCTTTGCTTCACTTGCAGGACTAAAGCTGGGGGCGGTGGGGGTGGAAATCCAGTTGTCTTGACTGGGTTGTGCTCATGATTCCTGCCTTTGGAAGAGCTTTCTGGAACGCAGAGCCACTGCCATAGGTGAACGACTGCGCAGGGATGGAGAACGCGTGCTGTGTGGTGTTACAGCATTACTTCTGAGTGTGGAAAGGAAAAGATGTGGATTTTTGCATTTGTAGTTTTACCTAGCTCATGCTGTTTTGTTTTTAAAAAAAATTATGCCCGATTAATTTCAAACAAAGTGTTCCTGTCTTTTCTCTCTCTGCCAGGGCGCTCCTGGGCTGGCCGCCGCAGGGATGAAGGTCAGTTTTACACTGCACTGCCTTGAGTTGGGGACAGGCTGGATCTGGGAGAATGCAAGGGGCTGGAAAATGGTCGGACAGCTCCCACTAAAGGGGAATATCAGAACTGCCGTGGCTTCGGCCGAGGTACCAGACTTGTCTCCTGCAGCACCCCTGCTACCCGGCAGCGCTCTAGGTAGAGTTTGGTGAACTCGGATCATCAGAGCCTCCCCAGCTGCACCCATAGCCTTGCTCTGTTCCTGTGCACACAGAGCAAGGAGTGGAAAATTCCTTCTTGCCAGCAGATGAGTCTTGTCTTATTATGCTCTTTTGTATCTGGTAAACGTCTTGAAGTACTGTGAGACGGTTATTCAATTTTATAAAAGCCATGAGGCTGAGGTTTGCTGGTTTCTTACAGCAACCTGGGAGCTGGCTAATGAAGATAAACCATGAGCCAGGCACAAAAACACACAACTAAAACACTCTTATGCTCTTACTTACAGCTCATGGCTCCCATAGATTGATGTTCTTGTCTCCACTCTGATAGCTCTAGGAGGATTTGTACTCTCTCCTCCTAGTTTTTCACTGTATTTTGCTCTTTCTCACCAGGGCGAGCCCGGGACTCCAGGAGAAAAGGTACTCTTAGAAGATTTTGACCTGAGCTTGCGCCTCTGGTGGGTTTGTGCATTTCTTCCCTCCCAGAGCAGCTGAGGATGGCTGTGTACTTTCTGGTGCCCAAATCCAGGCCCTAATGGCACCTGCCATGCTAAGTAAAGTGGTATTAGGATACAGTGATAGCAAGCAAGAGAGGAACCATACTGCAAACATTCCCTCCCTCCTGTCTGTATCAATGGGAATACCCTCCAGCTGCCTTCCTCCTTTCCTCCCTACTCCCTCCCTCCGACAAAATATACACAGCACACTTTGCTTAGCAAGTATGTTCTGTCTGCCCCTTGCCTTGTCCCCTTCTGCCTCCCAGTACTTCTGTGCCCCCCAGAAGCCTTCCCATGTCCCTGCAAGGGCTGTTCTGCCGTGCACTGTATGAACTGCCCTATGCAGCCTCTCCATTTCAGTGTAGCATGACCCGGTTTGAGTTCCCGAGGCAGGCATGGTACAGAAGTGCCCCATCCCTCTCCATCCTGGAGCAGCCAGCTTGGTTTCAGAGCAGCTGGCTCCTCTTGTTTGAGGCTCGCTGGGTTATGTTACAACATGCAACAGCCGCATAACAAACACGTTCTCTGTCTCTTTTCTTCCCCACGAAGGGAGATCCTGGAGTACCAGGGAGGATGGGCCCCCCAGGTTTGCCAGGGAAGAGGGGGCAGCGGGTAGGACATTGCGTGTTTGGGCTGGGTGTCCTGGCAGGGCTGTGCTGTGTTCCCTTGCGAGCAGGAGCTGCCGGGAGCCTGCCGTGTGTTGCATTACCGTGCTTGCAGGGGATTATGTGTCCTGTGCTGGCTCTTGCCCCCTTGGTGAAGTGTGTTTGCGTGTTCCCGCTTGCAGGAGGTGCGGGCTGCTGGCAGGCAGGGCAGCACGAGATGCCTGGGATGTAGTCTTGGCCCGGGAACGATTAAGGACAGTGCCGCATCTTTTGACTCCAGAAATAACACCCTGAACAGGGATGCAGTAATCTGACCTCCCTCCTCAAGAAATCCACTGCTGTACACCCTAGTTCTGGCAGCACAGGATGCTTTCAGTAACCCTTATGGACTTGTGTGTTCAAAACTAGTCCTTGAATGAAAAGTGAGGTACCAAGGCAGAATCAGGGATTCGCAGAGGCCTGGGACAGGATTAGCGAATATATCTTTACCAAAACCCCCAGTGCCAAACGTTTTCCTTGGGTATGAGGTCCTGGAAATGTTTTCCCTCTTTCCAGGTAGAGAAGCATTAATTTATGGCAGCAATGTGCATGCTCTGGAAGGGAAAGAAAGTTGAGGGGTGGGGTCTTACATGTGGCTGGAAGTCAAATAACCTTGGAGAAAGGGGTCACTGCACTCTAGAATTGCCTGACAAAAAGACTGCTGCTAGTTAATTATTTTTCACCGAACCACCAGTGCATGTCTGTTCCTGGAGCATTGATGCAAGTCACCTGCATGTCAGATGTGTGCCCTTGAGCTCTGATGAGCAGCACCAGCCTCTGCAGACAGCAGCATGGCTCCATGGGCCAGTGTGGAGACAGCTGGGCACCTCTGGGAGAAGAGAGGATTTGAATTGCTCTGTGTAATCTGTACAAATTGCTGAGTCTTGGAGGTGTGAGAATTGAAGCGAAGTGATTCCCTGGTGATGCATTTGAAACATCCCTTTAGGGTAACAGAATCTCTGTCCTGGCAAAATGTAGACTCCCAAAAAGGACAGTGTATCTGGAAACCATGGGTTTAGCAGCTGGATGGAATGGTCTGAAAAGAACTTCAACATAAAACCCAGTAATTTAGCTCCAATATTCAAAACGTGGCCTAGGTGTCACGGTGAACTGAGCAAAGCCACTTCAGCAAGGGAGAGCTGGATGCTCTCCATTGTTCACTGTCCATGGCATCCTCCACCCTCCGTGGTGCCTCAAGCAGCTCAGCCTGCAGCCCTTGCTCTCCAGGCATCATCTTACACCATCAGCTGCTGTCTTTGCCATTTTTGCCACTACTGTCTTCTCTGCTTTTCATGACCAGTACATGTCACAGAGCTTGGCTGCCAAGTGAGACTCTGCATGCTTGTTTTCTTTAAGAGCATAATGAGTCTGGGATCTGGAGTCAGGGAAGAGGAGGAGGGCAGGGAGAAAGTCCTGTACTCCAAATAAAACTCACCCTGGGCAACATCTTCTCTGGGTATATGGAATAGGGAGAGCCTGTGCAGAAGAACTGACGGTGAAAAGAGTTTAGCAGACCAGAGGGATAAGGAAGATGCACAGGGGAGACCATGGACCCCTTTTCCACTCACTTTGGAAAAGAATGGCAATGACGTGCAGCGATAGTCAAAAGGACAGGCAAAAACATTCACTGTCTTAAGCTGGTACTGGCCAAGGAGGATGCCTTGTCTGTGCCCAAACTAAAATCCCTAGGGAAGGGAAAGAGGGTTTGAAATGAAGAACACCTCATACTTTGGCTGGACAGACAGCCTGCAGAGTCAGCCCTGACCATGTCTGTTTTCCCAACAGGGTGAGAAGGGACGAGCTGGTGACCCTGGGCTTCCTGGACTCCCTGGCACAAAGGTTTGTCTCTTTCCTGGTATTTTTTTCTGTGTATGGGGCACTCTCAGCCCCTTTTCCTCCCTCCCTCCTGTGCACAGCTCATACACTCTTAGCTAACTGTGGTAGCGTGTTCTGCAGCGCTCAACAGGATGTCATCCCCAGCCAGGGATGTGAGAAGGATACACAAAGGATGCCTTTTTGTGAGGAATTACATGCCCTCATGCAGTGAGCAGGGAGGTTGTGGTCCTGGGAGAGGGACCACAGAACCGTGTTCCAGTAGTTCCCCTTTAAAAGCGTGACCTCAGATGTAACGTGGCATTTCAGCCTCCCTCCTGCTCCAAGATCCACGTGTGATGAGGAGATGGGCTTTTTGGGAGCTGCACTGCTGCGGTCTGGGTTGGGGACGTAGCTTTGTATTTAGAGAGACCCAGGGCAGGTCAGCTAAAACGAAGCCCCGAAACTGACTTTTCCCCGTGCTCTGAGATTTCCAGATAGAAATCACACCTTTCAAATCACACTTGCACAGGGTGCTTTTCCTTTGGGAAAGGAGACAATGCAGTGAATGCCAGTGGCCTTTTCAGGAAGGGATGAGGGTGTAATGGCAAAGCTTTCCTGTTACTGCTGTATTGTCTGCTCTGTGCAAAAGACATGGTATGCAGGACCCAGTGGCTGATGTTACAACTCCAGAGGGAGACATTCCAAAAGAAGCCATCATCAGGTGGTTTTATCAGCTCAGTTTCAACAATAGAAGAACACAGTGTTCCAACAGGAGGCTGGGGGATGAGGTCTGTCCACAGGCAGCTTTATGTGGCCCTGGGGAGTAAGTGCTGTGCTGCAGCTGAAGGGATGAGCATGGCTGTGGCTGCTGGCAGGGCTCCACATGCACCCCCAGGCAGGACCATACTGGCCTGGTTCCTGGCCAGCTGCTGCCTCTGGAGCAGTGCCTCTCTGGGATATCAAGAGTCCAGCTTGGACCTTATCTTGGGCCGTGGCTCTCTAAGCCAATGTTTTGGCAAGTGAAATTACAGAGATGGAGAGTCTGAACTGAGACATGTGGCTTGTTCTTTGCAAACAGGGAGAGAAGGGATTTGCTGAGAATGCCTTGGTGGGAGCTAAAGGAGAACCTGGCTCTCCAGGTCTGCCCGGACCCCCTGGACCAAAGGTGAGTGATTTTTCCTTCATGGAGTTGTGTGCTATGAGGGACTGTGCCCAGCACAAGGTGTGTAGGAAGGAGCAAAGGTCGCACTCATCTGTGCCCACTTCTGATTACCTGCTGAAGGGAGGTTCTGCAGAGTATTTTAATACTGTTGTTCTAAATGCTGAATGTGAGAGATTTGTGAACTGTGTTCTGGAAGGAAAACACCCTCCTTGTGCTCAGATAACTCCCCTCTAGGCTCTGTGAGAAGCCAGTCTGAACACTCCCTCTCACTGGGAGAAGGCTACCTGGTAGGAAGTTGTGGCAGAAGGTTTGGGCTACCTGAGGGGAAGGGGACACAGCAGGGCTGCTCGGCTCATGCAGTTCTTTCTCCTGGAACTGTGAAGTCAGAAGAGAAGTCACAGCCCCTTCACACAACACAAACCCATCTCTTTCTCTTTCTGCCAGGGAGAAGCTGGTGACATTGGCCGGCCTGGTGCGGCAGGGTCACAGGGAGAAAAGGTATGGAGTGCTGCTTCTGCAGCCCAACTCCAGGTTCAGAGGTTCAGTAGCTGCAAATTTGTTCCTATGTATACAAAACTTAACTGAAAAGAAAAATTTTAAGTTAAGCTGTCTAGCCCAGACTATTCCAGAGAACCAGCAGAGGAGGTCAAGCAAGTGAAGGGACAGGCTTTGCTAACAGCATCATCATCTCATTTCAGGGGGAACGTGGTTCACCAGGAGACCAGGGACCCATGGGCCCGAGGGTAGGTGTTCCTTCACTAACAAAGAATTTTGGCCCTTCAGTGGGGTCTAAGGGTAGTGGGATCACACTGACAGTCCAGATTGAGTCTTACTATCACTGAAAGTGTTCAGAGCTGGGCAATGGCTAAGTTTGATAAAGGCTGTTTCTCCACTTCATCCTCTCACCCCCACAAGGGGAAAAAACTCTCCCAGCCATCTCAGGGTGGCTCATTCGTAAGAGGAGGTGGGTTTGGACATCCCAGTCTGAACTCAGGACATTGGCCTGTGAGAAAAGGGCAATGACCAAGTCTAACAATTGGTCAAACAATCCAGTTGCTGGATTCTGGCCTCAATTTCACCTCTTCCCAGACTTGCCAGCATTGATGGTCACAGCATGGTGATCTGGGCTGGCTAAACTTCAGTATTTCTTTAATAAATGAAAAACTGGACACTCATGAAATGGGCCCCTCTGAGCCCTCTTTTCAGGGTGAACCACAGCTCTGAGCACCCCACGGGAAGGGCAATCCCAGCCCCTGGCTAAAGAGCTGGTATTTTGCAGGGCCCCAAAGGAGAGCCTGGGAAGGATGAAATGATGGACTATGATGGAAACATCAGTGAAGCTCTCCAGGTGAGCAGCTGCCCTCCTGTCCAGTGAGGTGACTGCTGGATGCTTTACTATTTCCCAGGGGATACAGACAGCTGGGAACAATATAGATTTGCTTGCTCAGCAGTGGCGGCAAAGGGAAGCACTTGGTTGTGCCATAGCCCCCTTCATCCCACAGCTCACTGTTATGTGGTGTAAGTACTTGTGCACCTCATTGAGCTGATGTATTGACATGGTGGACGTAGAGGTCATGTGAACCCCCTTGGGAGTGGCCCATGACGTGGGGCAAGTGGTGAATCAGGATTCCAAACTTCCTTGGAAGTGTGTGCGGATGGAGTGCGGTCAGTGAGCGGCAGTGCCCTGCTCCAGGTTGGCCTGGATTTCACTGGGAAAAAGGGGAAATTTTAGAATAGCAGCTCTGTGGGGCTTGAAGCAAGGTGGGGTTGTTTTCTCTTGTTAATTTTTTAGGCTCCTTGCTTGTTTGGGCCAATGTTAACACCAGTGGAGAACAAGCCAACTCCTGAAAAAAGCTTAGTTTTCTTTTTTGATTTAGATTTTTTTTTTACTTTTTTCCCTAGGAAATACGAACTTTGGCCTTGATGGTGAGTTCCTGTCTTTGCTGTGGGGTTTTACATGAGTGGCCATATGTCCATCCTAAGCAGATGGCCTGACAGTTTAGGTGCAGCTAAAACATTTGGTCACTGGGAGCTAAAGCTGAGGCAGCTGACAGCAAGATCATCTTGCCTTCTGATCTTGGCACTTGAATTCTAATCAGGACTTTCACATCTCTGCTTTAAGAGGTTGCTCAGAAGAGGGAGTGCTCAGAAGGAGTAGGGAAGAGCAACTCTCAGGGCTCTCCATTGCTCAGCTTCCCAGCAAAATATGATTTTAGGAATCCCTTGGAATATTCCTCTGTGATTTCCCCTTAAACTCAGGAGAGCTGTTTGGTTTCAAAACACAAAAATAAAAGCCCTGTTGATAATATGAAAATAATTTTTTCTTTATCTAGGGACCCCCAGGACTTCCAGGTGTGGCCGGACCTCCAGGGGCACCAGGGCAGAAGGTACTGTCCCAGTTCAGCACTTGCAGACCTAAGGGAAACACAGGAGGGGCCCAGGCAGGATTCCCGTCCACAACTCTCCCCAGTGCTCCTATTCTCCGTCTCCAGCACTATCAGACTGTCCTGCTGGCCTCTGCCACTCCTCCTCATGCACAATATCCTGAAAATCTCTTTTCCCATAATGATAATGCCTTATCCAAAAGATGAAGGATCCTTTCTATTTGCCCTTCCCTTCAGGAAGCAGCTTGTGGGAACCAAACTGTGTGCAAGATTGTGTTGGTTGGGGACTGTATTACAACACTGGGGCTGTGGACTGGCAGTCAGAATCAACAAGACTGGGAAGATTCTCAGGCAGTCACATAATGTAATGTTTCAACAGGGGTTTCCGTGTTGGGTTTTTTTTTATTCTGTGAATACAGAAAAAACCAGGGGTTTCCATGCTTTATTTTTTGTGACTACAGGAAAAACCCTGGATTTTTCATGCTTTTTTTCCCTGTAACTAGTCCCTGCAGGCTATTTCTGCAATGCCTGCCCTTCTTCATCACATTGCCCTGCAGAAGGAGTCAGAACAGCTGCTTTCAAACTGTCAAAGTAACAATTCTGTGTTTCAGGGTGAAATTGGCTTGCCAGGTCCTCCAGGCCATGATGGAGAAAAGGTAAGGCACAATGCTCTTCCCTTCAGATGTCTTACGTGGAGTCATCTCTGTCACTGACATTGCACAACTGCTTTTCCCAGGGGAAAAAAGTATTTAGCTCCACAAAAAGGAGTATTAATGATTTGTCAATGTCCTAACATTTGTCATGGCAATGCTACTTTGTCCTGTCTCCAGAGAGCATAGGCATCAGGGAAAGGATGAGCAGCGGAAGACGTTCTGGGCCAGGCAGGAGTTATCCTACTCTTACCTGTAAATGTTTCACTTCATGTTGTGTGAATTTCATTTAGGGACCACGTGGCAAGCCAGGGGAAATGGGCCCCCCTGGCCCTCATGGACTGCCAGGAAAGGATGGACCACCTGGAATAAAGGGAGAGCCAGGCCATGCTGGGATCAGAGGAGAAAAGGGCGATAAGGGAGAGCCAGGACAAGCGGGCTCACCGGTGAGTAAATCAAAGCCTCTCGGTACTGGTGGCTACCCAGAGTATGGGGCAAGGCCCCGGAATCCTCGGATACCTCAGAGCCCCTGCGAGGTGGGTGCTGCTGTGTGAAGTGTGACAAGGCTGGAGTGAGAGCCTGGCTTCCTGGCAGATGTGTTGTCCTCTCGCTGGAGTGGCTGTCCCCAGCTGCCCGCCCTGCTCTCTGGCACTGTGTCCCTTCCTCAGCTTGCTGCCTGGTGTGTTGCTGGCACTGGAACGCCCCTGGAAGTGAGCAAGCCTGACTGTGAGCCAGGAGGGTGAGGCATCAGCACACCCTCTCCTGGGAGGGCAACTGCATGGGGTAACCCCTCACAACCAGGCCACTAACTGGGGCAGAGTGCCCAGCCTCCCAGCTTCAGTCTGCCACAGCTTCTGCGTCCCCAGCACTGCTCACAGGGGTTTTATGCAATGACTTCCTGCCTCTCTACAGGATTACTAGGATGAAACTCCTGCAGTCTCAACAGCTGGCTGTGAGGAGTGATTCCTAGCATGCACTCCAGCACACTGCATAACCCTGAGCAGAACATGGAGGCAGGAAAGCAGTAGCCTGTCCCTGCTCTGGGGACTGGCACATCCACAGTCACAGGAGGATGTTCAGCCATTTGCACATCCACTTTCAATACTAGTGAAGCCCTGAATTTCCCTGGACACCTGATGGATGTCCGGGGTTTTCAGAGTACTCTTGGGATGACCACAGCCAGTCTTGGCTCTTGCAATGATGCCTTGTATGTCTGCCTGACTTAGTCTTTCAAAAAATCTAAAACTCTTTCTTGATCCATAGGGTCTAGATGGCCCCACTGGAGAGAAAGGTGAACGAGGTGACCAAGGGATGCCAGGACCATCAGGATTGCCAGGTCCCATTGGACTTCCAGGATTGACAGTAAGAATGGAAAAGACAAGCTGCTCTTTCCTTCTCGGTAAAGAGAAAATAGCATAGAGCAGCACACAAGGGCTCATTTCCCGAAGTGCTGAGTTTCCTGGGAGTCTCAGAGCCCTACCCCTTTGTTAGGTGTCACAGAACGTCCATCAGGCCTCCAGCAGCAGGCAGGGAATGTGAAACACGTGTCTGTTCCCTCTTCTTCCTGGGGGAGCTGCTGCTTGCCAGCACACGGGCGGTTCACAGGCAGCTTCTGATGGAGGGAGACTCCAGAGCGCAGCCGGTGGTGACGGCGTCTGTTGTTGTGTGCAGGGAGAGAAGGGTGAGCCTGGGCAACACGGAGACAAAGGAAATCCGGGAGATTCGGTAGGTCACCTTTGTCGGGTTCCTTCTGCAATCTCGGCAGTCGGGGAGGGATGATTTGGCAGAAGTGCTGCAGGCACACCCCACCCTCTGGTGACACCCCTTCACTGAGGACAGCAAGCCTCATCTTGTGGGACTGAATCACCGGCCATCTCTGGTGCCTGATGCCCTCCTTTCCCTGACACAAGAACAATCTATCTCACAACCACCAATCAATAAGGAATGCCTAGGGAAAAACAGAAGATCTTGGAAAGCATAACAAGTATTTTCCTTGGCATTTACAATAAAGGGATTTCCTAGCAATATTTGCATGTGTATATATACACATGGGGTTTTTTTGGTTTCTTTCAATAGATTTTAGGCTTCTTGAATTTGTCCACTCTCCCCTCAAAGCTCACCCCTAGCTTTGGAGTGCCCTGCAGCAAGGAGTTCCACAGGCTTTTGACACGTGTGTGGAGCCAGCTGCCTTCTTTCCTATCTTTTGTTCTTTGACCCTATGGCCGTTTGCAGGAATAGTGGTAGAGTAGTGGAAGTGGACCTTTCTTTGGAAAAAACCTCACTGCTTTCCCTCCTCTGAAATATTTGCAACTGCTGCATAACCCTCCCCAGACTCCTGCTGCTGCTTCCCAGCCACTCTGTCCTGGATTGCTGCTGCTTCCTAACGCAGTCCTTAGGTGCAGTCCAGGCTTCCCAGCCTGGCAGAGGAACTCTGCTGCACCCTGTGTCCTGTCTCCCCTCTGAGCAGTCCCCCTCTGCCTCTGAGGGCAGCACATTAACAGTGCCTTCTCTTGCATTGCTTTCTAGATATCTGGCCCCCCTGGACCCCAAGGCCCTCCAGGACCTCCAGTAAGTTTGAGTGATTCACTTGAGGAGCAAGGCACTGGGAATGGGGATAGGGCAGGAAGTGGCTGGGGAGGATTCTGTGTGGAGAAGACAACCAGAACCACTGCAGTATTGAAATGGGAACATGCTTAGTATCACTTCCAGACCCACCCCCAGGGTAGGTCAGAGCTACGGTGGGCTGGGTGGGCAAAGAGTGAAGGTTATGTTAGCCTGAGATGAAAGGGAAGACAGTAGCAAGATGGGATGGATGGGATTAAAGGGATCAACTGCAGAAATGGTCTTAACAGCATGCCTGGCCCCCTGCCAGGGTGTGCTTGGCAAGAGCCTCCTCATTACAGATGAGAACAGTACATGAAGTGCCCATTACACAACTAAAGAAGCCTTTGGGCTGAGTGTTTGTGCCCCCAGAAAGCAAAAGCTTTGTCCTGCACACTGTGCTGGGATACCTGGAATTTAAAGCCCATCCTGACACATTACTTACATCTTGTCTCTCATCCCAAACACAGGGTCTTCAGGGCCTCCCAGGACCCAAGGTAAGGCTGCAAAATGTTACCTACCTGTCCCAGGTGCTAGGATTCCCTTCAGTAACAACTTCCTAGTGTTCAAATAATACTTTTCTTCCATATTGATAAGAGGACAAATACTTCTGGACATTTTCTTGAAGGAAATGGATTTAGAGCTTTCATTATGTGACCCAGAAAATGGATCATTCCTTCCAGTTTCCACCCAGAGAAGTGAGAATTCCCTGGTCCATGGAAATCTTTCCATGAGAACAGAGTTGAAATCTTTGTCTGAAGTGTGGAGGTCTGCACAGTGGAATGAATAATCTGTCATACAGTCCTAAGAAACTGAGCTCTACCTTAAAATTAGCTTTAAGATTACCCTGTGCATTCTGCTATAAAGCACTCAAGAACGTCACTATCCTTGATGGTGAGAATCTTTCTAATCTCCATCTAAATGCTCAGCCTGCACCACTGGCTTACCTACTGTGAAACAGCTCCTGGATGAAAAATCGTTCAAGGAGAGCTGCATCTTTCCGGTGACATTCTGGGCAAAGATTGGAAAATGTGGAGAGTGTCTTAATTCTGGTTATCCTTAGTATTTGACCACCAGCACTGTTTGGGTGCTAAAAGGGATGGGTATGTTTTAAAAAGCCTCATGAACAGGAATGAGGGGGGAAAAAGCTTTGGGTTACATATTGAATTTATGAAAAAGGAGTATTTTGTTTGCTATTGATTTATAATTTATAATACAGAATTTAAAAAACACAGTTGGGAAAGGAATGGCGAAATTATTTTTTTCTGAAGTGTTGAAACTGATGCTTTTACATTTACAAAAGGCTTTCCAAACATTATTTCTGTATGATTTTTCTTCAAAGCTTGTAGACACCTGTCATTCACTTCCAGTGGATCCACATCTTAAAATGTAAACCTACCCTATCAGATAACTTCTGGTTATTTATATTTATATATAAATATATACACAGCAACAACAGCAGACAGAGCAGCACTGGAGTGAGCTCAGTTCCCCTCTGAACATCTTTACCCAGAGGGCCTGAGTCTCCCCTTACTGCCATTGAGTTAAAACAGGTGCTCACACAGGGGTAATTTGACTGACAGTGATTTTCTTAAAATTAGGCTGAGAACTGGGCTACAGCATTACTCTGCTCCCTCTTGCATTCCCTCTGCTGCTCCAGCGCTCTCTGAAGGAGGAATGTTTGTTATATAAGTGCTGTTATGGTGGGTTTATTTTCTGCTCCATCCTTCCTTTAGGGGGAAGCAGGGATTGATGGAGTGAAAGGAGAGAAGGGTGCCCAGGGTGAAAAAGGAGACAGAGGACCACTGGGATTACCCGTAAGTATCCAGGAAGCAAGCAGCACTTTACGAGCCAAACTTATATCAGCTGTAAAAAGATCCCTCAATAGGAGACGCACGCAGGGATTTGATACGTAAAGTCAGAGAAAGAGGTGGTCTATAAATAACTGTGCCATGGTTTTTAAACTTAAAGCCTCAGTTTCTGTACTTAGCCTTCAACTTTTAGATCTGCTGAATAGATCAGTGATCACTTTTTTTTCTCCTGCTTCTGCCAGGATTGGGAAAAACACGTAGTAGCTTTCCTGGAGGTTCTCTGCACTTTAGGGCAAGACCAGAAACAGAAGTTGGAGATGTGGAAAGGGAAACACCTTCCCAGCTCTTTGTCAACTGGGCTAAGCTTTGTACAAAGCGTGGTGGTTCTCAATGCAACCAGCTGCTTCCATAGCTGAAACATTCCTGTCACTTCTGCCATGGAATCAGTGTTCCCTCACCTGGTGTGTCCCTGCTGTGTTTGAACTTGGTCCCATTAGCCTGGTGTTAGTGCCCTGCTTGGCTTAGCTAGGAGAATTGTGGCACAATAGATTAAAGGGAAGATACAGGAGCTTTAGATACAAACCTGAAGACTTTGTGCAGCTCTCGGCTCACGTCTGCTAAAACCCACTGTCTGAGCTGGCAGCTGATGAAGAGTTGGTGGTAACTTATTCCCACCCTGTTGTTCCACCAGCCCCCAAGTTATCATAAAAAGCACTGGTGGCACAGTAGATCTCCCTTTCCCAAATGTTCTGCCTGGAATGAGCACTGCAGAGTGCATCTCATGTGCTGTGTGGCTTTGTCATCCTGTGTTTGACCACCCGGATCCTTTGTCCCTGACTTTGGCTGAAATGTGCGTGTCTTTCTTTGTAAAATGTTGTCCTCCTTTAGTTGTGCTGAACAGTAGTTCCCTTCTAGAGCCTGGATGCATCCCCTCTAACTCCAGGCACGTAAGTGTGCTCAGCATGAGTGCATTCTGTATGGCTCCAGGCAGAGCCACTGGGGAGAAAGTGGTGCTTTTGGAAGGCTCAAGTGCAAGGGATTGTGCCTCAGTGAAGCAGTGAGAAGTCAGATCCCTGTCCCCTGAGAAAGGCAAATGGAAGCTTTCTGTCTAAATGGTTATTCCCTCAAGCCCACCAGGTATCTGGACAGGGGAAGCAGGTCCTTGTGACAGTCTGAGCAGAAGATGCCCCAGCAATTATCCCGACAAGCTCATCAGCGTGGCAGGGAATGTGCTAGCTACTTCTACTATGGCAGTGAGGCCCATGGGGGCCCCAAGGTCCCTTGGCTTTTCCTGCCACTCTTCCTGAGCTGTGGAGAGGGGAAGACTGGCTCAGAAGTGTCCTCTTAGAAATGTTTTGTGTTTGGATCAGCAATATCAGCTGGCCAACCAGGAAGCACAGTTATGGACCTACTAGAAGATCAATTATTGTGAACCTTGCATCCCTCCTCAGAGCCACTGAACTCTGTTCTTAAGCTTTTCCACGCCCAGTCCAGTGTGTCTTCAGTGTAGATGCAGTGTCAAACAGGTTCTGAAATTTTTCAGATTGTAAAATCCTCAAGCTGAACCTGCTACCTTTTCCTCTGTGAGTTGGGGCTTGACATCACACTGGAATTCCAGCCCTATCTGCAGTAGCCTCGGGCTTCTCTGTGACTGACAGGGTGAGGAGTTTGTGATGCTCAGGTGGAGAAAAACTCAGTATTTGGTACTCGTATCCTGCCACAGCTTTCCCTCCCTGTCACTTCAGAGACAAGCCACTGGGCTGGATGGGCCTTGGGCAGAAGCACTGTGGAGTCTTACAGATGAGGAAATTCAGAGCAAGAGCCAAGCAGACAGAAGAGTGCCGCTTGATCTCAGTCTGGTGTAAATCTGCACTGGTGACACAGGGAGATGAGACACCTGTTTTATAAGCCCCCAAACAACTGCATGTGGAGTGGAGCAAGCCTGCAGCTGACTTAGTGTGCACTGACAGGCCCTGGGTTTTTTGGTAGGAACTTGAACAGCTGATGGCTCTGCACTGCTTGTAAATGCCTTGGTGACCACCAGCCTCTGAGCCTTGTGTCTCACCTGTGTTGCTCAGCCTGCCACAAAGGCAATGAAGATTCCAGCTCCTCTGTCACATGGTCCTTATCACCATCTGTCACAGCAGCTGCTTCCCCAGGAGTTTTCTTGGTGGCATTGAGAGAAGGAAATTTGCACTCTTAAGAGGGTCTGAAAGTTGCAGGTCAACGTTATATGTATTCAGTGTTTCTCTGTTTTTGTTGGTTTGCTTGTAAGTACCATCACCTGTCCTTGAGATCTTGATTTTTGTTAATTGCAAGCATATGTTTGTCTCAAGTCACTGCTTTACTCACCTCTCACCTCTCCCCTCCCTTCTCCTTTCCCCTCACCCTCCTCCCCTCTCCTCCTGCCTTGTTTTTGTGAACCCTCCCTGTCTGTTCAGGGTGCTTCAGGTTTAGACGGCAGGCCTGGACCACCGGTGAGTTCTGTTTCTCCGTTACCCCACGTTCGTCCTCCCCAGTATCGTGATTCATTTTGTGTCTTCACCCCAGTCTTGTTTACACCAGGAACAACCTTTTACCAAAGCAGGCTTGGGAGGGGGGTTAAATTTAAAATGAGGAGTGATCTCACACGCTTGTCTTTTTTGATGCTGTGAGTCTGGATCCTGGGGTCACAACCTACTTGTTCCACTTCGATAATAACAAGATGAATGAAACCTCTGCATGGTTCAATGATGCTCTGTTCTCCTGTCCTCTTTATCCTGAGGGGCCTCCAACCTATCATTCTCCATGAGATGGGAGAGGGACTCAACATCAGGAACTGCAGTCATAGGACAAGGGGGAATGGCTTCAAAATGGAGGGTTGAGTAGGTTTGGATTGAATATTAGGAAAATAATCTTTACTGTGAAGGATTGGCAGAGGTTGCCCAGAGTAACTGTGGCTGCCCCATCCCTGGAAATGCTCAAGGCCAGGTTGGATGGGGCTTGAAGCAGCCTGGTCTAATGGAAGGTCTCCCTGCCCATGGCGGGCAGTGGGAACGAGGTGATCTTTGAGGTCCCTGCTGACCCCAACCATTCTATGATTCTAAGCAATGCCAACCTGGTTCTGCAAACCACTCTGCTATTCTTGGATAACAGCTGTTAAATAACAGCCAAATATTTTTAATCCCTCTTGGGAAATCACAGATCACCCTTGTATAATCCTTTTGGCTATTTAAAAACAAAAAGCAATTTCTCTTCCTCGGTGTATCTGGGAATAATTCAGCTGCCCTGACTTCTGAACCGAATCTGAATGGCAGCTGATACAGCCACTTGTTTGGAAAAATTGTAGATAAAATTGTATAGATGTGCAGGGGAGATTCCAATGTATTCCATGGCACTAAATGATGCATAAATTCAGGCAATTAAGATTTCTGTGATTGCATGAATCCAAGAAGAGCCTGATTTTGTCTTTCTTCCTTCACCACACTGAAGTTGTGTGCTGCATGACCTACTCCTCCACTTGTATTCTGCAGATCTTAACTTCTCTGAAAATCTTTCCTGATCCACATGAGCCATCCTGCACACAGCAGAGGGGTTACTTTAGTGACTAAGGGTTGCAGGCTGACATTAAAAAGTGCAAGACCCTTTGCCTTAAGGCTCTCAGAAATAGACTCCCCCGTTTGGGAAGCTTGCTCCTTGGTTCATCCTAGGAGGTAATGTGCCTCAAAAATATCCCTTTATTGAGGCTCCATGAGGGAATTTTAGATCCATGCCTATGTGGTTTAAGGCATCTATACAGAGTTGGAGGTGCCTGAATCCTGTTGTAAGCCAGAAGGACTATTACTGAACCACCACATTGCCCACATTAAAGATCACTTTGATTGATTATTTTCCCAAAGCCCAAGCAAGTCTCAGGAACACTGGGAAGGAAGTTTGGTATCCTGGTGGGAAATGGTCCCTGTGTCAAAAGGTTAGGAAGAACACTGGGTTTTCCTGTTATCATGACTGAGAGGCTGGTGGAGTGACAGGAATGGCAAAGAGAGAGCAGAGGGATAGAAGGATACCCCTCCCAGCTCCCATCTGTGCCTGTACACACCTGCATTCAGCACTGCAGCTCGGGGTCTGTCAGCCTGCATGAATGCTTCCCATTTTGCTCAACTCAGATGACTCTGGGAGGAGGGAAAGAAAGTAAGGAAATAAAGAAAAAGAAAAGAAAACTGCTTATTGTGTGTGTAAATGGCCTTTATTCTGCAACAGCTTTCAGCCTTCTCTGGTATAAACTAGAGAGAAAGAATTCCTGTCTGTGGAGCTGGTAGAAATGTCTACTGAAACAATAGTCAAGACAGAGCTAAATTAAAAATGAGGCTCTGTACAGTGGTGCTGGAGTGATCTAACACAGCAATTCCCATGTTCTTCAAATTGGGTGTACCAGCTGCTTCAAACCCATCTCCTCCGACACTGAAAGCTGTAGTGATGCTAGGTGCCTTCCACCACCAGACTGCCCTTCCAAGCGTGCTTTTCCTAAGGGAGCAGCAGTCTCCTGGTTTTAATGAGGCCCTGGAATACAACCATCCTGATGTGTTTTCCTTCCTATAACTGCAGGGTACTCCAGGACCAATTGGGGTTTCGGGACCAGCAGGACCAAAAGGAGAAAGGGTGAGTTTGCTTTAGAACTGGCCAATGCTCCATGACTTCTCTGAAGCTATGACATCTCTGAGGAGTAGAGGAGCTCCAGGCTTTTCCAGAGCTGTAACTGTCCTCTCCTTGTGCATACAAGACCCTCAGCTGGGCCTCTTTGGTGTCTGAGTATCTCACCTCTGGGGGTTTTTAGGTGCTTTGAAATGCATCCTTTGCTTTTTCTTCTATAGTGCTCTGCTGCCTGTTTGTACTCAGTAGGCTTGTTAACAATTTCTACTCTTTTGCCTCCATTTCAGGGCAGTAAAGGAGATCCTGGAACTGCAGGACCAATGGGGCCAGCAGGGCTTCCTGTAAGTATGGGAGTACCAGGGATTTACCTCCAGAGCCTGTTTCCTTGCTGTGATTGACAGCTGAAATGCTGCTCTAATACAGCATTTGCAGTGGCAGCTGGGTTAGGTGTAACTCAAGTTACAAGATTTTGTTCACTATGGGAGCAATAGAAGGAGCTCAGTAGCTTCAGAGCAGGCTCACAGTGGTGTGGAGGAGGCTGAAGGGAAACTGTAAATTCACCTTGGTCCTCAAACTACGAAAAGAAGCCGTGTGGGACTCCCAGGATATGTATCTTAGTCCAAAATGCTGCTTTTGAGCACATCTGCTCCCCTTACCTTTGACAGCCTGAGTGCCTGCCTCTCACCTGTCTGGGAGAGCCCTGTCTTGTCATTGCAGGGACAAAAGCTGCCTTCAGTGAGGTTGATTCCATTCTCTGGGATTGCTTTTTGCAAAATGAGGCCAGTGTTGGTACTCCAGTCTAATGTAGCAATGGAGCTGCTTCGTTGTTTAACACAAAAAACCAAGTTTGCTGCTCTCCTCAGAGACTGCATTCTCTTAACTAGTTTGTTTCTTACCTGAGGAGCCCTTAGGGTAGCAATAGTGGTGTTACAACCTGGATGGTCTGGTGGAGGTAATGAGGAGGTTGTCTGCTGGGAAAGTTTTGTTTGTTTGCTTTTAACATAGGGCAGTTGGTACAAATGAAAAAAAAACCCCAAACTCCTGAGCACACATTCTTCTTTTAAGTGGGAGTATGGTGAAGCCTGCTTGTTTTGAAATATTTCTTTTTGTGTTGATGCATTTCAGGGTTTACAAGGTCTACCTGGTGACAAGGGAGTCCGGGTAAGTTACCAGGCAAACTCCTGGTATTCAATTACTAATGCTTGTACACAGTGACAGCCCCTTAACTCCTGAGCACCTCTAGTAGCCAGCATGTGTTTGTCTGCCAGACCTTCATCCGAGTGACTTTACACTGCTGTATTTTAGAAGGTGATACCTGTACCATCAGCTGGGACATTGGGCTACATCTGCCTGAAGGCTGCAGGAGGGATTTTCTAATGTGTTCATTGTTGTCCTAGCTCTGTTCTCTCTGAAGCAAAGGACTTACTGTGTAGTTGAGTTAGGTCAGTGTGGTGTGCTTTAGGAAATCCTGCTTATCTACTTCCTGATGTGTGCAGGGATTCCTGGGAGAATTAGCTGAGGTGCAGCCAGCAAATCTTATTTTGGTGCTTTTAAATTGTCCCTGAGGCATGAAAAAGAAGGTCCTCCTCTAGCAAACAATCTTCCAGAGAATTTTGAAGATGGAAATCTGGAAAAGATAAATTAAATTTGCCTGCCTTAAAGAATCAGACATGAAGTCTCCTCAGGCATTGTCCTGAATGGATGTGATGTTGAAGAGTTGGGTCAAACCCAATAACAGGAATGGCAGCTTTCCCATTGTACCACCTATGTTGTAGAAAGATAAGCATTACTAAGAAGTGCATGTTGAGAAGCTCCTTCTTTTTCATCAGGTTTTCTTGCCTGCTAAGGCTCTGAATCTCAGTCTTGACTTTTGGATTCCAGTCCTTGTAATATTACAATTGTATAAATGTCAAGCAGTTCAATACAGTGCAATTGTGTGTACTCACACACCTCCCCTTTTATTCATAAGATTCTGGTATCACCTAAATTTATCTGAAATCGTAAATTTTTATAGTGCATGTGCCCATGTGGTGATTTCATTATATGAATTTGCTTTTGGTACATAGTGAGTATTCTCTGTCCTCTATCTGCAATGGATTTCTGACCTCTCTGCACAGAAAGGGCAGTTTTGGAAAGCAGTAGCCAACTGGCATCTTAAACTAGGGGAGAAAGGTTCAAGTGTTATGGGAGCGCCAAAGTTCTCCCCTTTTTTAATTATTGCATTTCTGGCTTTGCTACTTAACTTCCTCTTCACTAACATGTGTTTTGTTTTGTTTGTGTGGCTTCTAAAAAAAGTAACCTTTAATTCCTAGACTTTTTCAGTTGGTTTTTAAACTATCTTAGTTAAAAGAAAGACCTTTCGTTAGCTGTAGATGGGATCTCTCTGAGCTCTGGCATAAAAGGAAGTGAAAACTCAGAGAAATTACAACTCCTTGTAGTGGATGAGTTGGAAAGCATAAGTGGGAAGTTTTGCTGGCCCTTGAGGCATGCATGTACTCTGCCTCACTGCAGCCCATGGTTTGCAATGAAAAACTGTGAGAAACTCAGGAGTGTCAATGGGCAAGTGCAATATCTTAGCAGGTGGGGTCCTGGAAAATACCGCTTTTCCCACTGAACCTTTGAACAGGGACTTCCCCTTACTCCTTCTAAGGTCCCAGGCAGTTCCCCAAAATTCTTTCTGTTTCTCTAGGCTTTTTAAATTCCAGAAATGCTCCTACTGCTCTCTGCTTGGAGCAGGAGATCAGCATAGCTGTGCCTGGGGTTGTGGCACTAATAGCAGTGGGAACAGCTGACATTTTGTGTAACCCAGCTGAAAAAGTGCGAACCCGAACTTGTGCTGCCAAGCTGAGGTCTTCACTGTTATTTTAATGCCTGTGGGTTTTTTCCTTGTGTGTATGTGCATCTTCCTTGCTCCTACAGGTCCACCTTTGTCCCCTTTATCCCTTCCTCCTCTTCTGCCTTTCTTCCTGGTTCCTTCCTCCAGAGCAACCCATGCTGCTTTTTTCCTGGATTATCCTCTCCATTCCAGTGCTTGGTTCTAGGTGCCTTCTCCTCATTGCCTCTCCTCTCCCATCCATTTCTCTTGCCAGCTTTGGGTTTAACACCCTTTTTTTTTTTTTTAAAGAAGCAGTAGCCTGTGCTGTCGGATTTTATCCCTTAATTCCTTTAACACTCCCTATAAGGACCCTAAGTTCAGTTCCCTGTGCAGCAGCCCCTTCCCCGTTTCATGCTTAGCAGTGTTGAGAAATTCCTCTGTTATACAGAAAGGTTTGGTGTGGATATAACTGACAAATACCACACTGTGCCCTGCCTTGTGCTGCCAAATAAGGACCAGGGACCAGTTGCTGCCCTGTGGCTGTGCTGCCTAGGTCTAGTCCCTGGTCTAACAAGTTTTCTGGGAGAACACTACTCAGAGCATCCCAAAGACTGTACAGACTCTCGGGGCTGAGTACTTCCTTCATTCCCCGGCTGAGAGTTCTCTGGGTGAGACTTTCTCTCAGAATGGGAATTCAGAGCAGTAAGAAAAGCGTCTCCCAGAGCTCTGGTGGCAGAGGAGGGACCTCCCCAGCCAGCTGGAGATGGAGATGAGGTGGCATCCTATTGGCCAGAGGGCTGGTGTCCCATCCTGTGTGTCTAGGGTCAGCCAGTTCTTGGGGTGCCCCTCTCTGCTGTATGGGAAGTCCCGAGAAGTCGTGTGATGATGCCTTTGATGCCGAGCCCTCGCAGTCTGTCAGTGTGGCACTGCAGCCACAGCCAGAGTGTTTATGCAGCTCAGTTACAGCTCAGCAGCTCCATACCTTGATCTTCACTTAACATCTCAAAGGGAGATTTCTTTTAAAATGTTTCCTAAATGTTTATCCTTTTTTAAACTATCGCTGACATTTGTTTGAAATGGATGATCCTAAAGCTTTTGTGTATTCTTTTTTTCTTGGACTAAACTATTATTTACAGGGGGAGAGGGGCAAGAAAGGCTCTAGAGGGTCTAAAGGGGATAAGGGAGACCAAGGAGCGCCTGGATTAGATGCACCCTGTCCGTTGGTATGTTCTGTTTCATCAAATGTATTGTTTTAAGATGTGTTGATGGGGAAGACAGAAGGAAATCATAACATAAATAATGATCTTGCAAAAGTACAACATTTGGATAAGCCCTGGCCGGGTTCCCACCGCAGCCTATGACAAAGCTGTGGGACCAACTGATCCTCTGCTAGATCAGGCTGCTGAGTGACCATGATTATGTTCCTTCCTCTTCCAGACCTCACCAAAGTTTGGGGTACATGGGGTGCCCCATGTGCTGGGAGCCCAGGGCTTTCTCCTTTGTGGATAGAGCCCTGTGTCCTTTGCTGCTGGTTACGGCTCTTCTCTGAAGATGCTCAATGTGATCAAATCTACGTGACAGCTAAACTGGAATGCTGGTTTCCTTGCCTTGGAATAACAGCCAGCTGATGTGATGGCCTGAGAGCACACAGGGCACTTGAGCTGCATTACCCAGAGGGAAAACAAGTCTCAGTTATCCTAAATGAGATATGTTTCTGTTAAAACATATCAGCTATAAATCTAGGCAAATGAATACATATAGAAATATATGTATATTTTAATCTAAATTCATACGCTGCAGCAAATGCTGCCAAAAATCTGTTAGCAGTGCCACAAATTTGAGGTGTACTTGTGGATCATGCATCTAGAAATCCAGTTGCTGGGTTTCCTAGTGAGGATGGGAGGAATAGATGATCTTGGAATGGAAACGCCATTCCCATCGTCCTCTCAGCTTCAACTCAGAGAAGGATCTCCTGGCTCGTAGAGGAGAGCCAGAAAGGAAACTGCAACTGCTGATTGTGCAGACAAAGCTCACTGTGCAGACAGGGGTCTGTGCTGGGTGTGCAGCAGAGTGCCCTGCGCCTGTCCCAGCCGGGACCCGGCGTCTCCTCCCGTGCCACGGAGCTGGCTGGCATTGACTGAAATAACGATAGTGGTTGATTTCATAAACAGGGTCTCCGAGGTTTTAAAGGCGAGAAGGGTGAGCCGGGGTTACCTGGGCTGGACGGCCTGGATGCCCCATGCCCATTGGTATGGCCTACCTTCCCTTTCCTGCATGCTCGTTTGCTTTTTGGCTCTTGGTGCTATTTTCTGATCCCCCCCAACAGTTGCATGCCCTAGAAACACCTGGCAGTTCCTTCCTTACCTGTCTCCATCCTCCCTTCCTCACATTGCTGCTGTCAGAACCAGGCCCTTCCCCTCATACTAGGATTCCCAGCTGCTGTCAGCACTGCTTTGTGGCATGAGGGAAAATAGAGCAGGAATGTGGTTTTATTTACAACTGCTTCAGTTCTTCCTCTGCCTTCACTTTGACAACTTCCAGTAAACTAACGTCTGCAGAGCCAGCTCTGCACTGGTTTGGCCTCCTTGCAAGGAGCTGCAGTGGTCGTGTCCTTCATTAACACTATTTTTAAGTGCTTGTGTGTGTTGAGCACAGCCTGATGTGGTTCCATATTACCTCAGTCACCCCATACATTAAGATGACTGAAAATAATACTTATCCCATTAGTAAGCCCATGTGAAACATATTAATGGGAACACTTAACCTCCCTGCTCGATAATTCCTATTTATGACTCTCCCCAGAAGTCCAGATTGTACCCAGTAGCATCCAAAAAACTTGAGTTTGGAATTACTTGTTTCCCAATATCCATCTTATTCAAGTAATAAAATGATTATTGTATTAGTACCTGATCTAGCCCAACTGTTGTAGGACAAACGTATTCAGGAACACTCAATCTCAACTGATTTCTAAGTATCCCATTAAACATTGCAGATTTACTAATTTTCTCTGAGATTTTCTGAAGATGCACCATTCAGATGAGATTTTTGCTCCCTAGGACAGTCTCAATATCTCCATAATACAAAGAAACTTGTACCCTCTGCCCTTCTGGCCCCATTTGGCATGAGTAGGTTTGCTTGAGGATAGTCCTTCCAAGCTTTACACTCACTTAAGGATGCTCAATGCCATCTACAAGGGATTAGTTCAACGAGCTGGAAAAATGCATCCCAAAGCAAAAAGCCACATTTAGTTTGGGAGGTTTTCCTAGTTTCCTGAGGGAAAAAAAAGCGCCATGATATTGCCATTAAAAGCCTTTGTTATTTGAGCTTTGTGAATAGCTAACACAATTTTCCTTCCAGCATTCCCTCTTTTGGGTGTTGCTGTTGCCTCTTTGGGGCAGTGACTCAAACAGTGACCACTGGCAAAGTCTCAGTTGTGCTTCTGTAAATTCCGGGTAGTAGAAAGAAACTTCTACCAGTCTCACAGGTGAAACCATACCTGCCCTGAACAGTCCATAAAGGAGGAAAACCACAGAACCACATATTTTGTCTCCCAGTGATCATAGTGGGGTTTCTGTGGAGTAAGTTTTGGCTGAGTAAGGCACCTGATTTCACAGGTGCGAGGATTTCACCAGTGCCCTGGCAGACAGACAACCTTTCTGGTTTCGTTGCTGCTCCCAGTGAGGATTTGCCCCACGTGACCATATTAGAACTCACACTTTTTTTTCATACCTATATTTGTTAAGGGAAACTTACCAGAAATTCTGATGAAATACGGATGCTGTTATTTTTTATACATAGTGTCCTGGCATGCAAGCTAGCTTGGGAAGGTGAATAAGCATGTTTTTTGATCCAACTAGGTTAAAAGCTTAGTATTCAGCTGACACATCCATGTGTGTAACTTACGGAGGCTGTGAACTAACTCTTTGCACATTTGAGATATGTGGAAGGAGATCCTTGGCACTAATAAGCATGTCATGTTTCCGTTCTCGGCACATTCACCCGCAACAAACACTTCCTTGTGACCCTGGTCTTCCTTTGATCCCTAAGCCGCAGCTCCCTGGCCTCCCATTCCTTCATACACCTAACTTCCCATCTCCTCCTGCAATGCACTACACCAGTCATTCCTATCACCACCAGTGTACCAATGGGAATGCCAAAATTTACCCAGTAATTAACTCGTATTTCCACATAGTTGGGGGGGAAGGGGAGGAAACAGCACAAGGAGACCACAGTCCAAAAAATGCATTTGTAAAGCAATATTGTTTTAGCATCATGGCAACATTCAGTTCATCAGACCCCTGGAAGTGCATCTCCTTTAAATAGTTCTTTTCTCAATATACTATTGTGCATTTACTTTTCTGTTTGTATTTTTTTGGGTTTTCCCGGGGAATAGCAGTAGACCATGAACCTGCCACGTGCACACAACACAAGTGTTTGACTTCTGGTGTCAGAGATGTATCTCCTTACATCTGACTTTATCTCCTGCTCCAGAGCACCTTAGCACTGATGTCACATCCTGTTGTCTCCAATCAAACAGGGCTGCACAGGGTTGAAATGAATGGCAGTCATTTATAAAAGCATTTCCTGACCATGGAGTCTCCATCTTTTAGTAGCATGGCCCTTAAAGCATTCAGCATTCTTCAACATGAAAAAAAATAAACTTAATAATAACAACGCACCCACCTGATGCTGTGGAGCCCAAGACATCATGGTTGTGGAAGTGCTAGGGGATTTTCATAGGAATCCCACTGGTGTTATTGAAGCCAAAGCCCTTTTTCAGGGAGTCAGCTGAGACATCCTGAACCAGCATGAGGGCTGCCCAGCTGTTTGCCTTCCTAATTTCCCTGGAGCAGGATTTCCCCAGAGGCAAGACAGGACAGCTGGGCAGTATCCCACATGACAAAGCAAACCTTTTAAGAAACAGGGCAGAAAGGCAATGGAGGTTTTTTCCAGGATCCTCCTCAGGATCTGAGTTTAGTGCTGACTGGGGTTTGCTTATGAGCTCCGTGTTACAGGGCCAAGCCTGAGGACACAGATCAGCCACCTCGCACTTCCCACTGCCAGCCCCTGGCAGTATTTTTCCGGCTGAGTTGGACTTCCTGTGTTTCCTCTCTCCCTCCTTCCTTCAAGGAAGCCTGGATAAACTCCTTTCTTAGGGGAGAGTGGTTCCAGTGTACATAAGTCCCTTGCACAGCCTGCAGGCATCCCCCCTCTTCAGTCCCAGCCCCTGCTTCAGGCCACAGTGGTTCTGTCAGCCAGTCTGGGTCACTCCAAAGGGGTGAGGAATATCTCTCAGACTATTCCTCCAGCCCTGGTTCAGACTGTTTGTTGCAGCTGTAATAGTTAACCCATGCCTTCCTTCCTCCATCTCTGCACTACTTTCTGTGTCCTAAACTGCTATTTCATTTATCTTTTTCGCAGGGGGAAGACGGCCTTCCAGTTCAAGGCTGCTGGAATAAGGTAAAGCAAACTTGGAAACATTTCTGTTCTGAGTTGGCAGTGCCATGGGTCCTGCTAATGTTTTTCAATGAGTCTGGCTAAGAGCAAAAGAGGTGTGGATGCACTGATGGGATTTCCAGGACTGTACCCCTGAAACATGACAACCAAAACTGCTCCTTGTTTGTACGTTGCAGTTCAGCTCTATGGGTTACAAAGGAGAGAACTGTATCTGTGGCCTTTGAGCTGTCTGGCCCCAAAGTGCTCAGATCCTTGCACAAAGATTAGATTTCCACCTGGATTCCCTCAGACCTCCCTGCACTCCCCAGGGCCTGGCCCACCTTCAGCACCTGCTGTGGGTGTTAATGCCAAGTGCTCAAGCTGCAGTGGCAGGAAGGCAGTGGAGGCAGAGTCAGCCCAGGCTGAACTTCCTACCCTCGCTTTCCTGCCAGGGGAAGTGGAAAGGATCCCTGCTGAGATCCATCACCGTTGCTTTTCCTCCTGGAGACCTCAGAGCCAGCTTCCCTAGTGTTGTCTTTCCCCCCATGGCATGGTCCTTCCCCCTGTGAGCTGTCACTAACACTTGTTAGTGAGTTGTCACTAACACTTGTTTATGTTTTCTTTTGCAGTGATGATTCTAACCCTGGACTGGCCTGTGTGTGTTACTGTACATAGAATATTTATTTTTATACAGTGTTCTTCTCTGAAATGCCAAAAGTTATGCGTTTTTACAAATTATCAAAAAGTGGCATTTTTTTTGTACAGAAAATACTAGATCTCCCTTTTTCCCCCCATTTGTTGGTTCTCTGTATGATTCTATGTCTGCATTACGCTTGTTTTGTCATGGAGTACAGCTGTAATATTTACATGGTATTTGTGCACACATGATGAATATAGGAACTTAATAAATTATTGCATTAAAAGTGCCCAAAGGAACTGCCCTGTATAGATCTAAAGGTAATTTTCATTTTTCAAGCTGGATCATTCAAGAATATTTCAAAACGTTATGTATTTTTTATTAAAGTGAAATATTAACACTTCTGTTGTGATGAATTAAAGTGTTGCAGGAAAACCTCATGGTAGTCCCTGTGCACTGGGAATGTAGCAACTCCATGATTTATAATTATCCTCTCATGAGTTGGAATTACCCTCATGACAACGAGCCCTGGTTGGCAAGAAATTCTAATCCCTTTCTAAATTGTAAGCCTTCAAGCAGCTTAATTAAAGCCTCATTTAAAATTAAGCATAATGCAGCATACCTAGATGATATCCTAACAAATGTGTATTAGTGAAATCAATCCACACAGCTTTTAAAAATGTTAACCAAAGGTCGCATGCAAATTTGCAGAGTGTGTAATTATAATTTGCATATGTACATCTTAATTATCCTTCCTGACCTACCTTTGTTGATGTCTCAAATTTACACTACCCAGACAGGAAAATACTACCAGACTAAAGTGAACATCCTAATATGCTTTCCTTAGAAAATGAGTGAAAAAGTGGCAGCCTAAATCTATTCCTTAAAATGTGTCCACTTGCCTTGGCCCTTCACAGAAGGGGGAAAGCCAGTGGGCAACCCAGGAGTTCCAGGGGGAAGCTAGCGGTATTTAACGATCCCAAAGGAGAAACTTGCGTGGTGATTCATTAGTGAGATCGGCCCACTGAAGTCCTGCTCTTTGCATGATGCAATAGGAATTCGGCTTCCCCTGGCTACAGCTGTGCCAGTGGAAGTGGTCACCACCATGACAGCCCCCATGCTCAGCTATTCATCTGTTCACTAGCTACTGATTAGTTATTTTTCCAGATGATTCCATACAGCCTTTTAGCACCATCAGAATAAAGTGACAGAGTAAGGGATGTAGTTCCCCTGTAGACAGGGAAAGGCTTGCTGGGGATTGCCCAAGGAACCCAGCTCAGCTTCTCACTGCTGCAACCCATCTGTCACCTCACCCTTTCAGAAATTTATTGGATTTCATCCGAAAACCAGTGATATTTCTACTGTCCTGTGTCCCTTCCCTCCCTGCCCTGCAGGCTGTTCCATCTCCAGTGCTCTCGTAGTTAGCAAACTCCTTGCAACTTTCAACCTAAGCTAATTCCTGGTATTTAGAACCATTTGTTCTCGTGCCAGCATTGTCCTCGGGATGAAACGTTTCCACGCATGATGTTTTCATGAGATGCTTGGGGTACTGGAGCTGAAATAGCACAGAAAGAAAATGAACAGCAGAGCACTGAGGGATTCTTGTTGGTTTTCTCAGTAATAGATGTTGTTAATATAAGCCCCAGCTCCCTGCTAAAAGGCTTTGCAGCTGTGAAGCCGAGCTAATTGGAACAGCCAATGTTCCAATTGTGTTTTAATAGCACACCTGTTAAACAAAGCACTTACTAAAGACCCAGCCAGGTATACTCCTGATGCTTTGGTTTTGGAAGGTTGTAGTAGTATGAGCAGTGAGTTTCTGCTCTGTTCATGAAGTATTCAGCTGCAAGGTAGGATGTTTGAATGCTTTAGACCCTGCTAAAAATGCTGGCTATCCTTAATCCCTAAAAACATATAGATCCCTACGAGAACCTGCCAATGCTTCCTGTTCCCTTGGATCTCGGTAGAATGTTTTTTTTGTAATTGGTGTTTGTGACTGCACTGCATGGGATTGTTTTTGCTGGGTCTTATCTGATCCAAGAGCAAACCAAGCACACATCTGTTAGGTTGTCCTGACACAGCTCCTGAAAGGTAAAGGACTCTTGAGGTGATACTGTACCTGTTTTATTTCTTGGGCTGTTTTTTGACGTATATTTGGGGGAAAGCTCTTGCCTGAAGTGCAGAGGACCTTGAAACGAAATTGCCAGAACTCTTGAAAGTACCTGACTTGGGTCAGCAAAGACTTACTTACTACTGGGGAAACGTGTAAGGTACCCACTCATCTGTCCTAAAGGTGGGAAAATGGTGACAAATGTTCCCTGCAGCCGCTATAGACTGCAGCCTGGGATTTTAATTGAAGTGTGTGCGATAACCATTTTGGATTGCTATTCCTGCAGACTCTATACTGGTACAATGTCATCAACCACTTGGGATAGATCAGAGGTTTAAATTCAGTGACACCGCGCTGATCTGCTGCTCTTCCCAAACCTAAGTTCCTTGCACATCAGGAGAAACCCAAACGGGGCAGCTGGGTTTGTACCACCATGGGTGTGACAGTTTAAAGGCTCTGCCCTACTAAAACCTGTCCCCAGGCTGCTGTTGCTGTTGATTACTGTCAATTCTGCCTGGCTCTTTTCATGTGAAACCTTTTGTCTGCTACTTCAAGGGTCAAACTCCTTGGTTGATAGCCAGAAAGTGAGTCTGAGGGTGGAGAAGCTTGGGCAATGGCAGCAGAGTGAAAGGAGAAGGATGACCTTCCTGAAGATTTGCGGGAGGTGTTTTGCAAGTTCCCTCCCTGGAGCTTGGGAACAGCTCTTCAGCGGCGCACCAGGAATGTGTGCCCAGATGCCGCCTGCTGGGGCTGTGGGAGCTCGGCGTGCCAGCGCTTTCTGCTTTGCTTTCTGTCTTCTCCCAGAGGCCAGTGGCAGGGGTCGAAACTGACACCATTTATATTCTTTTTCTTTGGTCATTTTCACTTCGTTCTACTATTGTGGTCAGACTCTTCAGATGAAGAATTAGGCTCATTTTCCAGCAGCGACTGCATAAATGAGTGCAAGGCACAGACAATATTTCTGGGAGGGGATCCTTTGATCCAAGAAAGAAATCCTTCTTGAACGATTCTCTTTAGTAGAAGCAGAGAAACCCCCATGTTCAGTTCAGAGTGCTGCTCAGAGAGGACATGATAACACTTTTTGCTACCATTTCTGGTTACTAGATGACAAATTTCCATCTCTATAATTGATGATTCCATCTTTAACCTTTTCATCACAAATTTTCTTCTCCTGTTTAATCATAAGGAAGGGACATTGGTTTCGTTTTGATTTTTTTAAACCATACTGGATTCTGAAGGCATGAAGTATGTTGTCAGAAGAGGAAGATGTGGAGTGTGGAAAAAGTCTGGTTTCACTGACTAATTCCTTTGCTTCCTGTACTTGTGCTTTGGTCTCCACTGCATACACTGGATGTACTTTTTTTGAAGACCTCCAGAAATGTTTTCTGCTGGCCCATTAAGGCCCTTTTGTGGATATATCTCCACAAATGTACTTCCAGATGGAAAAGAAGGGTCACAAATGTTCAGCTCCACTGTTAAATATTTTAATACATTCACTAAAGGGAAATAAAGATTTGGCAAAATGCTGAGGGGTTCTGAGGACGTTTCCCAGCTGCCTGAAGGGCAGAATATACAATCCTGGATACTTCCTACCAACTGCCATGCAAACCTGGAATTCTTTACTCAGCCCCTACTGCTGAAGGATTAATTCTGTTAGCGTGTAAGTTTGAGTGTCTTTTCACCATAGCTCTTGCATTTTATTTTAAAAAACCTAAGCCTAAAATAAGTGATATGTTTTGAACATGACAAACGTCTCTTCTTCCCGAGTGCACTGGGAATCCCAGTTTGCCCAAGCCCTAAAACACATATTTAACTTTGATCGAGTGATTGAGTGATTTCTGCTGGCCTATGCCATTTGCATATTGAACGACTTTGGTGAACCAGCGCCATTGTTATTAGAGCTAATGAATGGTATTATCTCAATCATTAGGCAGATCTAGACGTTAAGCAATTCACATTACAGTTGGGTGAAAGCACTGATTTCGAGCTCAAAGGGATGTCATTAAACCAGAGCAATCCCAGATTCAAATCCTGACCTTCTGAGGAGGACACCTGTACTTGACACCGATCCCCTCTAGCCAATGCACAGAAAACCTACTGTCAAAACAATTCCAGGTTTGCAAAGATTGAGGGGAAAGTTCTACTTTCAGTTTCCTTAGAAGAATTGCAGGGTTTTTTTCTTTTTCTTCTGTCTCTAACAGATGTATTTAGTAGAGTAACAGGGGAAGAAATTGTTTCAGTTGGGAACCCGGCTAGTGGAAAGGTTAATTTATTTTATTTGTATTTTTTAATTTTTACTTTTTTTGGGGGGGGTGGAGGGAGAACCTGACCAGAACTGCAGGCGGTAGGTGTGCGTTTTTTCCTTCTTTTTTAATGAAAACCATTATATATATAGTTTGATAATGTTGCTTTTAGTTTTCTTTTTATTAATGACTTTTGGGGGCAATTTGTTTGCTCTACTCTGTTTTCTTGTGTTTTCTTTTAAGTATATTTTTAATGGGCTTTTGGAATAAGTGTGTAAAAGTTCCTCACCCAAAGTGTCCTAAGGACATTCCTATCCTGTTCCTCCTCCCTAAGTTCAGTAGTGAAACGGTGCTTTCTATAGGCAAACCAGTTTTAAGTGGGGATAAATATATCCCCAAAGGCCACATGTAGGGACCAGGTACCAGTGACCTCTCCCAGACAAAGCTCTCTCCACAACTCTTCATTTACAATTACAAAGATCAAAAGGGCTATGTTAGGGACCAGCCGATTGGAAACGGTCTCTTCCCACCTTAGGTGGTCTGTGGGAAAGCAGTTAAGTCTGGCAGGAGCCGCTGTGTCCTCTTCAGCAACATTCTACAGCCCAAAGTCGCAGGCTTGGCTAGAAAGCTCTGGAAAATGAAAGTAAAAAGATGCTTATTTGAAGATGGCAAGTTCTTGCAGGGTACCTGCTAAAGAATTTTTGTCTCTTGCTATTATTTTCCCTCCTCTGAATCCAGCAACACTCTTGTTCAAGCTTAGTTTTAGGCTGTGCTTCACTCTGAGCTTATGTGCAAATGCTCTGCTGGATGAGGGTCTCCCCTTCTTTTACACTTCGGTTTTTTTTCTCCCCTTCCCCTGTTTTAGTCCCTGTAGCTTCCAGATATCTTTGTCCCAGACAAAATAGCTACTTTCTTTTCTGCATTTTCAGAAAGTCTCTGTTGGTCACATTTTGATAATTTTCCATTCATTTTTATTATCTATCGTTCCTGCTATCCTTCTTTCCTCCTTGTAAACCTGCTTTGTTAAACATTTGGATCTAATGACAACATCATGGCAAAACATGAATTAAGATTGTAGATATTTTAGAGTTGACTGTAAGGCTTCTACTGTTTAAAATGTGAGGCAGACAGGGCAGTGTAGCTTTTCTTATGATTTTGTTTGTTCTTTATAAAACAGAACTGGTCAGAATATCGCAGATTTTTTCCAATAAAAACCTGCTAAACTTTGTTTTTCCTGCAAAACATGAGTTCGTTGAACTGCTGTTGCAAAGTTTAGTAAGTTAGATACTAATGGCAGGTATGAGAGGACTGTTGTGGAGCTTGTGGAGTGCAACTCACTCTTGTTTTCCATTGTATACTGTTTGTCAGTCTCTTGTCTCTGGTGAGGGTTTGCTGGGAGTGTGAAATTCCATTTTCTGATAATTCCATTGTTTTTTCATGGTCAGGTTTCAAAATGTTGCTTCAGTAAATCTTCCCTTTTGCTCTCCTGCAAAGACTTGCTTCTACTCTGATGTTGTACGCTACCAGCAGTGCCACAGACCAAGTGGTTTCACCCTTTTTTTTGAGTTTTCCAAAGGAAGGATGTTATTTCCTTAAATTTCACAGCTTTTTCTGCAGCAGGGTGATGTCAGTGAAAAGGAGAGGGAAACAGTTGGCAGCAATACCCTGCAGGCCAGCATATGCAGACTCCTCCTCTGAGCCTGGTCCCTCGCCATTCCTTCATGACCTGCCGCATTCCCACTCCCTTTGCTCTGTTATTCCTTGTTCTCCCTCACCGTTACATTTAAAGATGGGCAAATTGAGGCAGAACATTGTCATTGTTGTGTTCACGCCCACCCCAAAAAGGGCTGAAATTATCCCCTCGATGCAGGAATAGCCTGACTCCAGACCATTGTCATGGCTTTAATGGTGGAAATTAGCTCCAGATGTTGGGCAGTGCAGCAGCGGGAGGGAGTTCCCGATTTCTGGGGACAGCCTGTGGCTGTCACAGGCTCTCCACACTTCCATTACCAGTTCGTGCAGAGTGAGGAGGTGTTTCTCTTGATGCTCTGGCTTGCAAGGTGGGTGAGAGCATCCCTCATCCAGGTGACTTAGCTCCTACAAGAAGTCACATTGACCCCACCTTGGCATTCAGAGTCCTCAGAGCAACAGGAAACACGTCCTTGATGGCCTTTCCCCACACCTGGAATGCTTGTGTCATTGGCACTGCTCCTGTTTCTCATCTTTGTATCATGTGGACACCAGATTCTTTGGTACTGGGACACTTTCTGTCCAAGATCTGCTCATCAGCCAACACTAGACAAACAGTAATGACCTAATCCCTGCAGGAGAATGATTTCTGAAGCAATTCTGTGTTGTTACATATCTGGTTCCCTTGGATCTTACAAGAGAGATTTTCCCCCTTTGATGGCATAGAATGTAGAATATTTATCATAGCTGTAGTAAAGTGATGAATTGTGAGTAGACCTTGACAGGGCATTGTTTCTGTGTTTCTCTTATAAACACTGATTGAGATGTTTAAATTTGAATACATTTTGTAAACTTTTTTTTTTTACATTGAACTTTTCAGCCTGTATATTGAATATCCAATGTTATTCGGCATTCATTAATGTACGTGCTGTGTATATTTTTGTGTTACCAGTGATTTTTACTGTCATTGTGCTGTTTCTAAGACATTATTTCAACTCCTTTTGACATAGTTAAGCTACTTGGAATTTTTTGGACTTCCACAAAATTCCACACTTAGTAATTGCTAGAATGAAGACAAAGGGCTGTTCTTTCCCACAAGCTTTTCAACCTCAGTAGGAGCTTCTTTAGCCAAAAGAAGCATTTGATTTTGCTTTTTAACTTTTTCCTTGTTATTGTGATAATGTTGACTTGTTTTGGTTTTAAATCCTGGGAATTCTGAATTCCATGTTGATAATTTCTAGCAGTATTTTAGAAAAGTAGAGACAGCTGTGCCATAAGGAGTTACTGATCATAACAGAATTGAAATATTGTAATTATTTGGGGTTTCTTTATAAATATTTTTTACACTAATACATTTTTAAGCAAATCTTTTCTCGATAAAAGATTAAAAAGACACTAAAGGACTAAACCCTCAACATGTATGAGGAAAGGGATTCAGGTAAATGATTTCCATCCATATGAGCGAAAAATAGCTTAGGAATTTTTATGTCAGAACAAAAGCTGAGTTTCAGTTACACAATTCCTGGGTCGGTTCATTAATCCAGTGATTTCAAAAAACCCACCCCGTCCTGGAAACCAGGGATACACTTAAAGAACTCGCTGAAGTACTCCTCAGTAGTAAGTAAAGCTCAGTTTTTTAAAAGTAAAGGTGCTTAAATATAGCACCTTTCAAAGCATTTCTGTCTTTTTGTAAAAGATGGGAATTTTATATGTTTAATCACCAAGTACCCATTTGTCAGATAAAGAAGCCAGTGCTGATGTTACACTGGTTTATATTGTGGTAAAAACTGCTTTGCAGGGCTATATATTGCTATTTTAAATACCTTAGCCTGGTCACTGCATTAGGAGCACAAAGACATGAGATTCCAGGAGGAAGTTTGTTTGGGGAATGGATTATTGAATAACTGAAAGTGGGCTATAAAAACAGGAGGTAATGAAAAATATCCCTGGCTGAGGGGTGGTTGTAATGGTAAGCATGACATCGTATTTAAAGTGTCATGCCATTGCTTTCCAAGAGGAGTCTGATGAGTTCTCCGTGCCTTGCGTTGAAGCTTTACTCCTTTGTGTCAATGTTTTAGTGAGGTTTCTATTTTAATTTGTAAATTAAATACATACATAGATACCTATTCCAGTACAGTCTGCATTTGTTCCCTACGATGTACATACTTTCTTCGCCCTTTTATAAAAACGCCTGTTTACCTACACAAAGTTTGTGTCTTTTGTAAGTGACACCACGTGCAAATCATAACCCATGAACGCACTTACAGGTGAATTCACTTCCCATTTGGGGGTGGGTTTTAGGTTCCTATCTTGACGCAACCACGCCATCTGCTGTTTGCCAGTCAGGCCCGGGAACTCGGTGGGAAATGTCAACAGATTTAGTGGGACAGAAGCCTAAAACGTAGTTATCACTCTGAGACCAGACGGCTGGAGAGAGGACAGAGTCCTGCCTAGTGCCTGTTGTGAGGGAAAGGCAGCAACGTCAGCTGAGCCATAGCACTGGACACTGGGGAATCTGCATGGGAGAAAGACAGCCTGAACCCTTCCATGGCATGAACAGCCTTACTGGAACTTGCTCTTATAACATGAATTAATCAACCATAAAGCACAAAACCACACTAATTGTGGAACTGAGCGAGCAAGGGCAAAGAGGGGAAAAAGCCCAGGGGAAAGTAGATCTTGACTCTCTGGTTATGCCCATGCTAACATTATTGTAATTATCAGCTTTGTGTATTGTTTGTCTTTCCTCAAAACTGAAACAATCCATGAGAAGGTGTCCATCCATCTCTCCCTTCCCTCAGCTTAGGAATACAGCCCTTTCCCTCCCCTCCTCCTCTCCTGTACACCTGGGTGCGTTTCTGTGTGAGCCCAAATCACCAAAGCAGTGGTGTTTCCTTGGAATGAAAGTGATGTGCTGAAAAACCATTATCTCTGAGTGGCCAGACAGCAAAATGTGCTTTGCTCCTGACCGCCTCTGCTTACAGATAATGAGCCTTGGATTGTGAGGCAAAATCCTCAAGGATCTGGATGTTTAGCACTGACTGATGCATAAAGTTATATAGGAAAATGAACTTGTTTCAGTGATCCAACTTGGAATGGAGAATGTGTTTGAAACTTTGGCTTTTACCATTCCTTAAGGCTTCAAGGCCACTCTTGCTTTATGAAAGTGATGGCTCCTGGATATGTTTTGCTCTACCCTGGGAGAGTAGTGAAATCCTGCACTTGTGCAATGAATAAATGTTCTGGAGGTTTGCTGTGTCCTACCTCAGATACACGTGAGACCCAGAGGTAGGCTTGTTTCAAGGCATTTTAATTTGTTTATAGGACACAGTTGAGATATTTTTTCCCCTTTAGGATTCTGCAGTTAGCAGGAGAAATTAGTTAATGATGTAAATTGTCTTGTTTTAAATCAAACTCAGGATCAATTATGAAAGCACACAAACAAGCAATGCTGTGCTGTCCTGACCTGTGAAGCTCCTCTGAAAAGAAATTGGAGCTTAATGGTCCCATCCAGGGAGACAATGTGTTTGTCTGTGTCACCAGAGGAGAAATGTGTGTCACTGCTCCAAACTACACCAAAGGGCTTAACTGCAAAGGGACAGGCATCCTTACTAGCACAGGAAAAATCAGTCAGATCTAACATCCCTTTGCAACACTGTGAGAAGTGGGAAATGGGATCTATTCAGTACGGATCTGAAGGGATCTGGAGTGACTTGATTATTGATGCATCTTTGCTCCTCTAACAAAAAAATACAGTTCTGCAAATGCCAAAATCAAATTATTGCATCAGGAGTCCCTAGACAAAGAATGTGTCACTTTCTGCACTACAAAGCTGTGCTACAGTAAATGCACAAACATTGTTCCAAGTAGTTTGCTTCAAGAAATTCACAGGGGTGGAGGCTTTTCTGTCTCTTAGCTTGGCAGTGCTTGGTTATCATATTGATCTGTGGCCAAATGCACCACTTACAAATGTATCACTTTATCCACCCAGCTTTTCTCAAAGTCAGAAATTGAAATAGGTTTTTTACTAGTTAATGTAAAAATTGCAATCCTTTGGAGGCATAGAGCAGCAAGCCAAAAGCATCACCTGTGTCCTTTCTCATATCACCCTTGAGTTTCCTTAACTGGAAGTCCTGCCCTGTTCTAATTCTTTGGAGAAGCCATTCTGTACTCACAATTCCCCCCAACAATTTTTCGTATATCTTACCCCTTTCTGACTACTGTTTCTGAGTTGTGAAGAGGGATTCTACAGTGTATTCCTCAGCTGAAAACAATGTTATTTTCTGGGGTTTGTTACCTTATTCTTTTTTCCTTAATTCTGAAAGATGTATTTGTAAAACTCCATTAGACAAAAAAAAAAAAAAGTCGTGTTGATTGTGATTAAACATGACTCAGAGTATTTTTACTTATATGACTAAGGAATAATTGAGACAGTGATCTCTGCAGTCTGAATAGCTGCATTTAAGGATAAGTAACAAGGATTTAAATCTCCTTTTAAATGATGAAAAGACATTTTTGATATTTTTGTAAGCTAATAAGCTGAATTTAACTTTTAGAATCAGTTGGTGTTTGGGCAGGAAAGACCTCTCTCCTTGCTTACACATTACAGCTAATCTGTGACTGCAGCTAATCAGCCTACCTTAAACACGTCAGAATCTGACACACACAAAGATGGTAAATTCTGAACTATGTGGGATGGTCTAATTTTTAAAAGTACTATTCAGAGAGAGTTCATCAGAAAGTTAGGATTTAGCTTTTCTGCTTCTTTAGCTCACTGTATGCAGCCTACTAGCATAACAATCCCATAAGCAGGCTGGAGCGTGGAGGAAGGGTTAAAAAATGGCTCAAAAACCAGGGAGAAATCATTCATTACAGAAATACAGATTATTTGCAGAACTCTGTTATACATCTGTTCTCTATACTCATAATATAGACACACATCAACTTTGATCATATTTGGTTATCCTAATGACAGGGCAATGCTTACGCTGATTTGATGAAATTCCTGGATTATATACACCTGTAAAATAGAGCTCTTGGAGTACTTGACATTCCTGTCCTGCCAGGATGACCCTGGATACCTGCCAGCCCGAACGAGAGCAAAGTCATATCTCTGAGTTCTGGAGATATGAAATATTCATTACGGTGTTTGAGATATAACAGCTTCTGCCCCAAAATGCGAGTGCCATAAACAGGCTGTTCTCCCCATAGCTGAGGAGTCAGGCACTCTCTAAATGATCCCATAGATCTGTTGTTTATTTTGACAAAGTAGCAGATTGTATTTGCGCGTGGAAGGCAACTGGCAGATGGTCTTTGCACAACCTAGGGAGGGCAGGCCCCGCTCCTGCTGAGTGGGGAAAGCTCTCCTGCACTCCAGCATGGCACAAATGCTACTTAGTAACACTTCTTCCCTGAACAACTCCTCTAAATGGCTGGAACATTCAGTTACTGTGATCAAAAGTCTTTTACCTGCTTTAAAAAGCAGGTGGCTCCAAAAGTGCCCTTACAGCAGAACAATTCACACGTGGTAACTGTTCAAATGTTGCCTTGCTCTGATCTGCTCTACTCAAAAATTCTTCATTGTGTCACAAAGCAACTCAGAATCTTCCAGAAGTATTTGAAACACAATAAAACATCCATATAATGCTGTTAATGTTTAGGTTAAGGATAGGCTGTATCCACTGGAGAAATAAAGGGGGGGAATTGAGTTTATGGTGACATTTTTAAAAATCACAACAACAGGAAAATTGGCATTAAAATTCAGACATCTATAACTGACTTAAAAAGTGTTACACTGTGAAAATCCTCGATGTCCTCTCTCACACTTCTCCAGCACTCCAGTTTCTTTCAGGAGAATGCTGTTTATAAACAGAAAAATGTTGTTATAAACAGTGAGTTGTTCTAATGTTGAATGCTTGCCTCACATAAAGACTTTGTTTTTCCTTGAAAGACCTCCCACATGCTTGTGTTCTTATCACACAGCAACTATTTGATGTTAAACTGTAACTGGGAACATTTTCAAAAACTTGGGATGCTTATTTTGCCTCACATCAAATTTTTAATTACAAAGCCATGTATCACATATGTGATTGTGAGGGTTATTGGATGCAATTATTTATATCTGGAAATAGAAAAATGTAAATGCTTTTCTTCCTTTTTCACATGGGTTTTACATTGTTGTTCATTTTTATGCTCAGTGCTCGAAAGTCTTCTTCAGCTTCCCCCTACCCTCTCAATATGGTTCAATACACTGATGAGCCTACTGACATCTTTTTCCTTTGCTGAGTTCCAAGTCTTTGCGGGGAAGATCTAGGTAAGACTTCCTCTTACATATAAAATAAGTCAAACTCCTACACATGAGTTTTTCTCCTATGGTCTGAAAGCATCTTGACCTTGTTTTCAAAAAGAAGTGGGAAAAAAAATAGACATCAAAGAATTAATCCACAGAAATGCATTGAGGCTCTTAATGCTTCAAAAGAGAAAAGATATCTTTATTTCCATTTTAATGACAGACAAAATATAGTTGTGTATAGTGAAATGTTTTACCCAGGGTCACAGAGCAGTCTAGGAAAATGTAGGTCCTGAACTCATGCCCCCTTTCTTCAGGAGATGGTGTGATCTACAATTACTATAACCTGGGGAAATATTCAATTGCTTTTTTCCCCCCACCACATCCAATTTTATGCAGACACAAAATTGTTTACTTCGGCAGAGCCAAAACCCAAACTCCAGTGAACCTTTTATGATTTTTTACAGCAACAAAGGGAAAGCTGAAAGCATGAATGGTTCCTTCTCTCTGTTGTTCCCAGACACCCTCCCAAAGTAACACTGCAAGCAGGCTGGAGTGGTCTGGGTTAATAATGTATCTCCTAGTGCATTACAGTAGCTCCCAAATGTCTTTATAGTGAAATCAGTGCAACAATGCAAATTATTTGTTTAGGAATGATGATATAAACCCAGTTTCATGTAAAAATATACCTGAGATGAGTTAAAGAGGTGTAGCCCTGTACTCTCCTGTTTGCACCAGCCTGTGCTCACGGATTTGGCGCTGCCAAGACTGATAACACAATCACTTATTGCGTCTCTTGGAGCTCGAGCTCTTGAATCCCTGTGACTGCGGGGAAGAAAAGAAAACCCTCAGTTTTCATTTAGAAGGGAAGTGAACTTTGCAGTCCTCATGGGCGAGTTGGAAACCCTGCAAGCGCCCAGAACGCTCCATTGCAAGGCAACACAAAGAGCTGCCGGCACTCTTTGTTACTGCCGTTCCAAGCCGACTTGGGGATGCTGGAATATTTGGGTTAGAGACACCGTAACAAAGCACACAGGTCACCTTGCCAGAGGGTTAGAGGGATGGGTGGCTCTCTATAAGAAAAACCAGGCGCTGCTTGCTTGAGCTTTAGCCTAAACTGGGATTGCCTTGAAACCTCTCAATCTCCGAACTCCTCCACCCTGGGAAAGGACAGGAAGGCTTTCTGCCTTTATGCTCCCGGCTACCACAAGCCCACTGGGACTAGGGTCAGGGGGGGCCTTTCTCCGCTGGGGAGGGGGTTCCTGCCCCCACTGCAGTCCTGGGGCCCGGGCGAGGAAGGCAGCAGCCAAGAGAGGGGGGTTGTAGCGGGCCCGGGCTGCAGTGACTCCTCCTAGAGGCGGTATGTGCAGAGCGGGAGGAAACCCCTGCCGCCCCCCTCACCAGCAGCCGCCATCGCCATTGAAACATACAATACGGGGAGAGCGGCTGAGGCGGAGCGAGGGCGGGGGGAGCCGAAAAGGGAAAGTGGGGAGGAAGGGGGAGGGGGGGCAAGGAGAGGAGGAAAAGAGGGGGAGGAAAAAGAGGAAGGGAAGACAAGAAGGAGGCGGCGGCGGCGGGCACCGGCAGGTGAGGGCAGCGGCGGCGCGGGGGCTCCGGGGGCCGCGGCGAGGCCCTGCTCCTCTCCTTCCCTCTCTCCCGGCCGCACGACCCACCTCCTCTTCCTCCTCTTCCCGCCGTCGCTGCCGTTCTCCGGGAGAGCCAGGCCATGGCCGAGGCCGTGAGGGGAAAGGGTGTGAGGGG
>WBMZ01015863.1:0-31559 GCA_013400975.1 Atrichornis clamosus
CGGAGCGGGCACGGCCCGCACCAGGGCCCGCGGTCGGCTCCGCACGGCTCGGGTGGGTCCGCCTCGGCTCGGTTCAGCTCGGCACGGCCCGGCGCGGGTGGCTCCGGGTTGGCCCGGCCCGGCTCGGCTCGGCTCGGCCCCGCCCCGGAGCCACGGCGCTGTCAGAGGATTCCCGCTGCTGCGGGAAGAGAAGCCCACGGAGCTGCGGGGACACCGCGCGTTCTTCGCCCGCCCCGCGCCGGGCAGGCGGTGGGAGCCCAGCCCGGACCGCTCCCGGCTCCGCTCCCGCTGCTCTCGGTCCCAGCGCCTCCTTCCCAGCCCGTCAGCGCCGCTGCTGAAGGCGCAGTGCTGCGGTCACTGCTGATGGCACAGGAGGGATCGCTGCGCTCGGGCTGGCTCAGGCTGCAGCTCAGGACGGGGTTGCTCACGCACGCTGGTTCCCGGCGAGGTTAACAGGGAGAGAATCAGCCCGGCACCAGCGTAAGTGACTGATGTAATGAGCCGCTGATGTGAATCAGGCATTCACGGTCCAGCTTCGAATTATAAGATGCTTGGCTACTTGGGAAGAAAAGGAACACGATTTGTCAGGTCAGGAGAGAAAGTCTTAGTTCCAGGGTGCTTCTGTGATTCCTGACAGAGTAGTGAAGAAGACAGAAAGATTTTGTCAAGGTCTTCCCTAAGTATGGACAGTGACTCTTAGCTGATAGTCAGGGAAAAGAAAACCAAATCCCAAACTACCTGATACTAAATGCAGTATTTTAGATCCATACACTCACAAATACATATTCAAGCAAAGCCAATCAGAGCATGGTGGGCTGTTTCAAACTTGGCTGCACAGGTAAGGGGCAAACTGGAGCCTGAGCCACCAGCACAAGGGCCACAGACTTCACCTGATGGCCACTGCAGTGCTGTGATCTCCCAGGCACTGGCCAGGGAGCTGCAGCGGGGACTGGACTGTGTCTCTGCAGTGGCCCATGTTCTTTCCTGGTGCTGATACACCAGATTCAATTTATGAACAGCACTGATTTGTGTGCTCCAGCACGGAGCACGAGATTGACCTCCCTCTGCCTGCCCAGGTGGTTCAACATTATCCTCCCAAGCTAAAACCAGCAACAACATCCATTTCCTCCCTCCCAAAGATGGGGCACTGTGAAGCACTGAGATCCTGGAACAGACGTGGCCAGACACATGCAAAATATACTTGACATGAAATTAGGTGGAGTTATGTTCCACCAGGCCTGTTGGCCACCACTGGCAAACCCAGCAAGAAGATGACTGGAATGTGGATGTGGTGGACAAGGCTGTAGCGTGTACACAGTGTGGTGGCTGTCACTCCTCCTTGCCACTTCAGGAGCCTGGCACAAGGCAGCTACCACTAAGGCTCATTTGAATAATTCCCACATACATTCCAGATGTTGACCACATGGCTTGCCTTTGTAAGGTTTCAAAATAAGGGGGTGGGGAGGAAAAAGGATGAAGTGCTTTTTTTTCTCTTCAGTGTCCATATTTGTTTTCTACACAGATGTTTGCAGTTCTACAAAATAAATAAGCATAAATCAACTCTCCTTTTTTTTTTTTAAATGCAGTATATGATTCATATTTATGGAACGTGCACAACACTCAGTGGAGCTGACAGAGCTGAGCTGCAGGCTGTTGACATACAATAAATACAAAAATACTGGTTTTAGGGACATGAAAATCTTAACCCCATTGATCAAAAGCACAGACATCAATGTTCTGCTCTACTCACTCGTTTTTCACACAGTGGGCCCGACCCCGGCAGCCTCTTCCTGCGCTCTGAGCAAGGTGTCTGTCCTTCCTGGAGTGGGACTGTGCCGGGTGCTGGGGCACCAGGAGCAGCCCTGCAGGGACAGGAGGGCTGGACCCCCTCGCTGCGCACAGCTCCTGCTCCAGGAGGCGGCTCCGGGATGGACGTGGTGCTGCAGGACTGCACAGCGAGTGCTCGAGGTGAGGTGGGTTTGGGTGGTGAGTTCCTGTTCTCCCCAGGAGCTGGGACAGGTCATTAGTGCTGCTGCCAAGGGCAGGCTGTTAACACAGGAATTAAGCTCAACTCAAGAGATTCTTTTCTCCCACGGGCTGCTTTTGTTCAGAGTTCTCTCTTTTCCTGCCTAATTTGAGATTTTTGTAAATTGAACAAGCAAGCCCAGATGAAAAGTTTAAGACTGTGGAGGGGAACTAATTTCCTTCCAGACTGCAATTCTGCATCTTAACCTGGAGAGGGTGGAGTGGAATATGACAAGATCACGGAATGTCACCTCCTCAGAAGCTCTGTCTTCAACATTTATGGTACAGGAACCCCCAAATGGTCTTCTCAGTGATGCACAAATACTGTTTGCTGTGTATCAGTCTTTCACAGAACAGCAAGATCACAAAACTGTTTTGGTTTTGGGAGAAGCAGCTTTCAGGGGAAATCCTTTTTCTGTGCAGCAGTGACTGAGCCAGTGGCAGCTGACAGCAACAGGGGCAGGGACCTCCCTGAGCACAACACTGGAGCCATTATCTGGCGTCCTCCTGAAGTTGCTAATGTGATTTTAAGCCGAGTTGTAGCTGCTGGGGGCAGAGAATGGGTTAGGCAGCTGTGCCATGAAGGTGGAGGCTGGAGGCACTGCCAGCTGCTCCATTTCAGCCCCCCCACCACGGGCAAGCCCGTGTTAGCACAGGACCAACCATCAACGGCCAGATTGCCACTCTCGTTCTCTTAGGGATCCGCGTGGTTCCAACGCTCACAGCAAGGAGCCAACACTACCAGCAAGAGTATTTCGACTACAAAAATACCCCTGTTTTGTTAAAAGTACATGTTGTTGGTCAGAGTATAACGTTGTTGAACAGCTAGAGGAGACTTTAAGCTCTCACCCCATTGCTCTCTGCTACTTAATTAATTTGCTTTGAAAGCAGAAAAGGCTAAGGAGATGCTACTGACACTTGGATTGCATGTCCTAAGCAGCCTTAGGAAAGCCAAAGGCTCTGCTGCTAATGCAGCTCTTCAGTCCTGCTGAGTCCAGCAAATAAGCCACACTTCATCATCCTAACTGCGAGAGTCCTCTTTTGCATAACAACGTCAACCACAACTTCTCTCAAGACATTTTACTGGGGGAAACTACAAAACACAACCAAGACCACAACTTCTGTCAGCGCATTAGGAAATAAAGGTCATAGCACTGGTGATTTTTAAACTATGTGAATCACAGACTCAAGGTCTTTCCATGAGTCACAACAGAAATGTGAAGAGTGGTATAGCTTATTAAAAACAAACAAACAAACAAAAAAGAGGGATATAAAAGAAGAGGTATATTCTTAGTTACTGCTGGTTTAGATGATGAACAAACTTGAGAAAGTCCCAGATGTGTCAAGTCAGAACTAACAGCTAAAGGCAAAAGGGGCCAGAGAGAGCTCCTGAGGTGCTCAGTGCGGTGTGTGGATCAGTAGCACCAAGGGAAGGCACTGGCAAACAGGACTTTCTCTGGACTGACAGCTGTTCTCTCCCATGTGCCATAGGTACAGCCAGGCCTGGAAAACACTGCATAAGGCTGATACACTGGGACAAACCTCTGCCAATAAATGGATGGCACAAAACATAGTTCTTCATTCCCTTGCTGGGGGTTTCTGCTATAAATAACACTCAGCTGTATCTAAAATAACCTATTCCAAGCTCCTCAGCCTGGGTTGGAAGTGCATCTGACAAGAAATTGAAAAAAAAAAGAGTGAAGCATCTTCCACAGAAAGTTTCAGGTATCCCCATTTCTCAAAAGTGTCCTCTGCTAAAGGCTGACCTGTACTACTTACAGTCACATTCACCATCCAGACTGGGATCAGCACCCACCTGACTCAACACACCAATCCCAACTCAGATCCATGTTCATCACACAGGGAATGTTGTGCCTTATGGCACAGCCTCCAGCAAGGGGCTGAGTGTTAATCGCACTGCCTTGAAGTTAATCCCCAGGGTGTTTGTGACTCACAGACACATCTCTCACTGCTCTTTGATTACTTTCTCTTGGTCCTTTGTGGTAGAAATTACACCATCTTCCTGCTATGCTGACCTTGCTGCTTTGGCTGCTGGCTCTGAAATAAGAGCCAACATTCCTTCTTCACTCTACCTACTGGAATAAGGAAGTCACTTGGTGAGTGAATCCTCTTCATTCCATCACACCCAGACCTGAAGCTGAAGGGTGAATTTTCTGAGTAGCCCACTTGATTGCAAGGGAATTGTCTGCTGAGTGATGCCATACTCAGTCTGAGGCAGGATGGCAAAACACAGTTCAGAGCTTGAGATCACAGAATGAGATGACAGGAAAAGCACTCTAGTGTTGTGAGATAGATTGGAGGCCTATCACAGAAAAAGTCTAAGGAAAAGTTGGGGAAAAAAAACCATCGAACTCTTTGGTTGGCAACTCACACCGGCTATGGGAAGAGTGTCAACCGTTACATCAATTGAAATTAAGTTTCTTGTTGTCATTCTCTCCTGAAACAGCTGGGATCCAGAGCAGCTCAAAATGACAGGAATCCTCACTGCATCTGAGATCAGATCTCCATCACGTACCAGCCTCTTGGTACCCTGGTCTTATTTAGCCAGGACTGACAGTGAAAAGATATCCTTCTATGTCACAGAATATCACCACTTTAGCAGATGCCACTGAATCCACTTCCTTCAAAGTAATGAAGTGAGATTGTTTATGTGAGTGTTTTCAAAGAGCTGAACCTGCAAGGTCCTGCTCACAGCTCAGGAAATAACAGAATATAAATCTGTCCAAATCAGCCAAACTCCTACAAAATTCAATACTGGAACGCAGCGACACCAGCAACATCTTGTTCTTTTGGTGTAATGACTGTTGATGCTGGGATTTAGGAGGATTATGTCGATCTAGGAAAAAGTGGGGAATATTAATATACAAAATTGTTAAATGTCAAATCAAATCCTTTAATAACGTGTGTGTCTGGTTGAGGATGGGAGTGCTTTCAAAACGAGCTACAAATATTCAAGAAATCCATCTGGCAAGTTCAAACAAATAGCCCAAATCAATTACACACGCAGTGTTCTTTAGGGGGCACATTTTCAGCATAGTCTGTGGAGAATTAAGCCCTCTGCTCCCATTATTGTTAATGGGATTGGCACACCCAATTCCTCACACACACAGTTGTGAGTTTAAAGCCAACAGATAAAAATACGACTTTGAAAGAATAAGAATGTTTATATATTGTCTAGCCTTTCCTTTACAGTGCAACGTCTGTGTTTGCTGAGGAATCTCAGTCCACAGGAGTAGAGTTCCCCAGCCTTACGTGTCCTCAAAGCTGAAACTGGGATGGAAGAGTGCAGAAATTCTTCTTGACAGCTATGGGAGAGGTTCAGGGAGAAATCTAGCTTAGAAAATAAGAACTGCACTTTGTAGGAATTGCTAAATATTAGCCTTTACTCTCAAGCCTTTCCCGAAGAACAAAAAATAAGTCCATCTGAATTTTCATGCCCAAAAATCAGAGAAGAAGCCAAAAAGGTAACAATTCCAGAGTAATAATTAGTGTACAGCTGCTGGATAAGCTTTAAATCTCTGAATCAGAGGGACTAGACGCCAGTTAAGCCATGTTCCAAGTAACTGTCCCAGTCACCACCTTCCTATTTTGATATGGGTGGAAGAAACAGTTTCTTTCACTCTTCGTTTTTCTCCAATTTTGATCCAAATTTCTTCCTAAATATCAGAATGTTGAATTAAAATGCAAAACCTGTTTTTTTTCCGTGGAAAAATAATAGAACCGTTGCAGTCAGTGCTAGTCACTGCCGTTTTTTCCAAAGCACCCATGTCACACGCTGAGTCAGGAGCCCCTGACATCTTCCCACCGTGTGTAGCTCACTCTGTGGTGTGCCCCTTTCTGTGGGCTGAAAACACCAACTGAGCACCTTAAGTGTAGCTAGAGATCCTTATCATAGCAATGCTTGGGCAAATTAAGAGTAGAACTCTCAAAATTTGGTTTTAAAATCAGAAATTTCGGAATGCTCTCATCTGCCCTACTGCAATTACTCGTAAGAAGATGGATTAAATTCTCCTGACCAGAACCTGATGACTTTCAGCAACAAGGTCACCAACTAAGTCACCACAACTCTCTAATACTTCCACTTGCTGTGTGTTGGGCAGCTGCAGTTCTTTGCACTAATAGCCATGTTTTTATCTAGAGTTTTTCACTGTAGGTGTACAATTGCTCAAGGGATAAAAAGGAATTGTCTGTTCGTATCCAGAGGTTGGAGCCAGCTTCAAAGTTAAGTGCTCTGCATGCAAAGGACTCCAGAAGTGCTCTGTGAACTTGGCAAAAGAGCCCTTCAAATTCCAACAACAAAGTTTTGCTCCTGATATTCTGGCTGGCTCTTCTGTGCTGAGTTCCCATGGATTTAGTTTACAACTTAATTCAGCCTCCAAATGACACCACTCCAGTGGACAGGGCACTAAGAGAACACCGGAAAACACAAGTGCTGTTTTTGGCTTTATAGTTTACTTGCTCTGTGCTGCTGTATTCCTTACTCCCTCCTCTTTCTTCCGTAGGAAGCAAAGATTCCCATTTTTTTGTGGCCAGGTGGGTGACATTCCTCCTGATTTTCCCTGGTGTTAACCAGCAGCAGGCTAGGCCTTGACAAAAAGCGCTGTATGGAATAGGAATTACTGAAACAGCAATGACTGCCTTTCTGAGGCATGAACTATGGTGTTGAACACATCTTCTGGAGCTCATAGTGAGCAAAGGAAGGCTAGAACAGAGATATGGATCTCTTCAGGCTATCTTGGATATAGATCCAGAAGCACATCCAGAAATTACTTAAATTCCATGAACCCTTGTACTTTGGTTTTGACTCAGAATGTTTAAGAACAGGGTGTAAAGCTAAGGACTGGTTCCACAGCTGGCATAAACACATTTACTTCAATCTGAAATGTGCTTCTGAAAGGTCACAATATCTGGAGAGTGTAAATAATTAGGTCTGTGGGTCAACAAAACCTGCCAGCTTGAATCAGGTGTTGGGCCACTTGAGTTTAAGCCAAACATTGACTATTCATTGGAAATGCTCTTCACAGTTACTGAGACATCAATGCAGGTACATATTTTCTCTGCAAAGTCCTATCTGATGGTCACTCTTTACACTTTCCCAAGGAGAAAATGTCAAATTCTTTTGTGCAGATCCTTCTTCGTTTACCAGGTTTTAGATTGGATTTACAGCAGTGAAAGCCAGGAAGAGCTTCTGTGATGGGAACGTCTGCAACAAGTGCAGACAACATGATTTTTAATTCAGTGCAGACAACATGATTTTCACCAGGAAAAATAAAAAAAGATCATATGATCAATCAGGCTTTTTTTTTTTTTTTTTCACTTAATCAGAGTTTTCCATAAGATATTCAACTGGCATTTCATTTGCCTAGTGGAACATTCTTCATAAGCAATTTCCATAATGATAGCCTTGCAGAACCTGGTATGAATAAATTAAAGACAATGTGTAATAAAGTGGATTATAGTTCCATCATAATGAGATAGGTGTATTTCAAGCAGTATATGAAAGTCATTTATATAAAGCCCTAGAAATAAAAATCCTGTTTGGTAGCCTGGGATTATAAAGCTAAATTTTTATATAAAGCCCTAGAAATAAAAATCCTGTTTGGTAGCCTGGGATTATAAAGCTAAATTTTTGAAAGGGGAAAGAAAACGTGAGTGCAATGTACACATATTTATTTATCTATAAAATATCCACTTTGGGATGTACTTCCTGCATTATTTTCAGCATGGATTTTAGGCCATTTCATAGGGAAGTGGCTACTTACATGTGGAAAATGCAGCAATGTCTTCCTGACTGCAAACAGGATTTCCAGTGAGTATCTAATGTTAGGCAAAGTAGGCACCTACAGTAAATAGCAGAGTGCACCAGGGGTCCAGTGGAGTCTTGCAACAGAAGAGGGTCTGCTCAGTTTTGGGAGTGTAGGTATAGCCCAGACTCCAAATCCCATTCAGACCATCACCCTGCAGGAGCTGATTCCGTGTCCAACCTCCACTGGTGCTGGTGTCCAGGGAACACCTATCAATTATTCCAATGTTATTGGACCAACTGCTGGTTTCCAAAAACTTCTCAGCAGCTGTCCTGGGTCTCAGCCCACGGTATGAACCAGCATTACTTTAAATCCCCACTGCCTCTCATTAGTCTTTGCATTAGACTTTTCATTAGACTCTTCTGGGCTACCAGAACTCTCTCTGGGAGAAAAATTAAAACCACAAATAGCATTATCAGATGAGTTGTGTGAGGCTTGGCTAATTCTGGTCAAGCAGCACAGGCATTATTTATACACTGCAGTTAATGACTCTTCATATAATTGTAGCATCATTTCATTCTGTCCAGAGCCCTTTTTGCCTCCTGATGGTAATTCATACCTATTACAGCATTACAAAGTGTTTGAAGAAATGATGGAGCAGACTCAGAATTAGAATTTTTTTTTTTTTAGAAAACAAATAAACTCTCATGGCAGTTTGTAAATATTTATTGGCCTCTGTTTGCCTTCTTGTCCTAAGAAACGTGTCCAAACTTCATAACCACAGTAATGAGAGTTACATTTTTAAGTATAAAACTTGAAAATTATTATTCTGTTGTATTCATGCAAATCCCAAAGCCAAGCCTTTATGTATAAACAGTAAGCACTAAGTGGACTGGGAACACTGTTAATAGAAAATATGTGGTGAAGAGAGGGCCTGTTCTATAACATGTAACAGGCATGTAAAGGAAATAAAGACTGTCAGGGTTAAAAGTGTATTTGAAAGAAATGTTTAAAGCATTGGGGCTAAACCCGTGCTATTGAAAATTTACATTTAACTAATAGTGCTACTTGAGGTTGTATCAGCTGAGGGATGTGCCCACTGTCTAAAAATAGAAAGAGAAAGATTGGGACAGCTGTCACAGGGAATTTTGCTTTCTAGAAATGCTCTGTTGTGACAGTCATTGTAAAGATAAGATTCCCTTCCAGAGGAATAAAAGGGATTTCTGTGAGACCAAAAGCATCAAGAACAAGTGATACTCAAGATTATGTTTTCAAAAATTGTTCTGAGTAAAGCTCAGATCTGTATCCTTGCGAGCTGGCATAACTTCATGTTTTCAGTATCAACAAGATTTCTGAAGATGCCAAAGTGCCAACTCAGAATTGTATTACAGTCATGAAAATCGATGTGCATTTCAGGACTGGGAAGGATTCACTGGAAAATCCACTGGGCATCACAAGCTTTTGGAAATGGAGCTATTCCTATAGTTACTTCAGGTCACGTTGCCATAAATGGCCCAGTATTTGCCTTGAGTTGCTCTGAACACACAAAAAAATATGGGATTCTCAAGGAATAGCAGGTAAGGACTAACAAGGGAAATCTTGTTTATTAACTGCTTTTCTAAATTATGCTTTAATATAGACAGATTAGTGATATGCTAATTTCTAGTTTGTAATGACTTGATTTGAAGCCTTTGTCGTTCTTACCTCCCCTGTCCTATTGCTTCTGCTGGTTTTGGACTTCCACAGGCAAGAAATTCAGCACCGTGCTTGGCTTTAACGAGACGACTCTCCCCTTAAAGGCAGTAAGTATTCACATCCTTGGAGTTACTCAGGTACTGAAGTTTCAGCCCCTCTCCGAGGCACAGGAGTGTTGGCCTGCCCTGGGACTACAGACCCTGACTGAGCCAAGCACAGAGCTCCCAGCTGGGTCCTCCTGCTGTTACCAGTGCCAGCACCACGGGTGGCAGCAGCAGGAGGAACAGGACCGTGCCAGCCACTGATGCTCCAGAGGAAGATCCCTCCTTGGTGGCACGTGATGAAAAAGCCAGGCCACGTGCCCCGACTGTCACACAACCGGCCAGCCCCACTCCCCAGGGAAAAATTGGTCAAGAATGAGATGCCCTGGCAGAGCCAAGCAGGGAAGTTTGCATAATGCCTACCCCACCAGGTCTGACCCGAGCTGGTATTATTAATCATTCTCTTTCGTGAGCAGTAAATTCACCCGTAAAATTTAATTAGAAAGAAATCTGTAAATGCCTTTTTAAAATAAGGCATAAAATAGAAATGGCCATTACAGGAGTGACATAAACACCCACTCGGTGCTTTACTGGGGAGCCAAGGAGGGGGGTTTCTTTGTTGTTGTTGTTCTGTAGTAAGTTTTAAAACACTATTAAAAAATCAGCATCAAGAAGCATTGTTTTGAGGGGATACATTATCCACCCTCTGAAAGAGATCTCTGTCTGCCAGGTACCCAAAATTGCACGTGCTATTAGCAGATAAAGCAGTAGCACAACATAACTTTGTATCACTGGAGACCTCCCATATATTTGCCTAGAAGGGAATACTCTGTGTTGACTAAGCCTTTCCCCTTCTGTGCTAAACAATAATTACCGTTCTAGAAGAATTCAGCCCCAAATATTAAGCATTCCAGCCAGTCTTTCCAAAAGCGGAGGGAGCAGTTGTTAATCTATAAATACTGCTGCACCCAGGAGAGGTGGGCACTGCAGGAGTCACTGCTTTGATGCCAACCCTCTGCACGTCCCTGCTGGCAGAAAGGGGCTGATTTGGGGTTGTGCTGGTGTGACAAGGATGAAGCATTGTCAAGAGACCTTCTTGGCCAAGTTGCCACCCACCCCCAGATCAGTGAACTTTGTATTGCTCGTTTGTACTGCTCAGGACGTTCGCAAAATAAACTTTTTCATAGATGATTTATATGCAGAGAAGCTAAAAACAAACTGACCTTTCTCACCCATCAAATAGTCCAAGCTTGTTCTTGTATCCGATTGCCTACTTAAACCATCTGAGACTGCTCTCTGTAACTCATGGATTTGCTTTTCCTGTGTCCCCTTGCAGGAGCTCTGGGAGGGAAAGCAGTGAGGGGGTTTTGCAAGATGTTGGTCCATTTAGCAGATGGAACTGCTGAGAAAAATCACCACCTATTTTTTCTGGAAAAACAATGTTACATAAGCGCTTCTGTAACTTCTTCTGTTTCATAAGTAACCTGGCAAGTTGAGTAATTCACATTCTGGGTATCATTCTAAAGAAATATTTCTAATAATCCTCTCTGTGTACAAAGCGGCATTGCCTCATCCTGGCTTGGCATTTAATCTACTAGTTACTATTTTCAGAAAGGCTATTTCCCAATTCAAATAAAAACAACAATCTCACACTTATAGAGAGCCTTTCATCCTAGAGGATTCCAAAGAGCTCTGCAGAATTAAAACAAAACAGACATGTTGGACACAGGGTGGCTTCATTCATCAGGGAAATGCAGCCAGCCCTGGGGTGAAGAGTGTTCAGCAGCAGCAGCAGCAGCGGCCCAGAGCAACACTACAGAGCAGCTTCCAGCAGGGAGCATGCAGTGCCTGAGTCTCTTCTTCCATATCTTATTGCAGTTACAAGGAATTCTGTGGTGTTATCTGGAATTTAGGCATGATGTTAAACATCCTAGGCTGCAGCTCAGCAGGGAACGTAAGGAAAACTCAGCCACCCCCACTGCAGTGCCCTGCTCCCTCTGCCACCCCGAGAGCCAGGGATGTGTCTGTGTTCAGGAACTGTACAAGGTGGAAGAGGGGGAGAGCAGCAGGGGCTCAGCAGGCTCCTAGGAAAAAGGATGGAATGCAGATATCACCTCCATGAAAGTCCCATACAAAATAAAAATTCACCCAGCCTGCATCCCCTTTTTCACACAGCGCCGTCAGCCCAAACATCCGAAGGCCACAGCTGGGAAAGGTCTCCTGAGTCCAGAGCCAATAGAACAACTGCACAGCCACATCTTCAGCTGAATCACAAACCTCTGGGACAGTCCTTGAAAGCATTCCAGCAGGGACAAACTCTGCTGTGACGGGAGCAGCGTGGGAGTGTCTGGGAGGCAGCCACCCTCGATGGTCAGCACAGGTTTCATGCAGCTTGCTGTTATTTCCGCTCAGCACCTGCATTCCCAGCTGCCAGCACCAGGAATCCCAGCTCTGGAGCAGCCCTTTGCGTCCAGAATGTGAAGGGCCATTTTCTCTCCTGCCCTGCACACACACACACTCTTACCAACTTGATTTGAAATATTTTGTGAAGTTTTTCTCCAGGCTGTTTTTCTGCTGCCTCCAAGTGTCACAGCTTAACTCAGTCAGGCTGTACCAGGATCCAGAGCTGGCCATATTATAATCTCATTTAAAGATACGAAGCCATAATTAGTGAACTCTGAATAAGCATTCTGTATTATGATGTCTAATACTTGTCTTGGCTAATGCAAATACAGGAGAAAGGGTATAATCTTATTTATATGTATCAATGTACTGAATATATGTCTTCACAAAACCCCTGCAGTACTTTTGCTGGCACAATTTAATCTGTGGCACCAAAATTGCACATTAACTGATTATACTAAGTTGTGCCTTGATTAAAAAAAAAACCAAAAGGAAGGGAAGCAAAGCACCAACCTTGTTAACCCTCTTACCAAGCTAATACTTCATTCAAAATCCCCTTGGTTGTAATGGATTTTTCTTTTTATACGTACTTTACACAGCGCCGTATTAAAGTGGCTTTTTATAAACACAACACATGAGGTTAATAGCTGTAGCCTTGGTTAGGGGTTTTTTGTACCCTAAATCTCTACCAAGACCGTTATATAAATGCTACTATGCTAAAAATAAAACCCCAAATAATCAGGGAAATGTTACATTATCACTCCCCATATCAGGCTACTAATGATGGCAAACCAGGGCAGGCTATTTGTGGGTGAAATAAAACCCCTCACAAAAAGAATCCATCCTCACCTGGTCAGAACTACCTTGCCACACTTTCCAGCCTGAAATCTTTGAAGGGTATCTTTAAATACATGCTGGTTGCATCAACAGGTCTTAGAAGTTTTGCATTTACAAAAATTCACTGCCTAAATGGGATACCTGCTGTTTTGACAATGCTTACAATAATGCCTGCACTATAGTGTCTCCAACAAAGGGAACAAAGAGAGATCAGTATTTTTTTGCAGATATTTGGGACAGACGATTTTTTAAAATCTCATCTACTTTAAACCACAGTCCAAATAACTGAAAAGTAATTAGCAGCGTTTGTAGAAGCTTCAAGGATATTTTACTGTTTCTGATGTAAACTTCTGGTGTATCCTTCAACAGAAGATGCTCACACCCCCCTCACTTTATGGATATTTGCTTGGGCACTGTTTTGTCAGGTACTTACAGTAATTGTGATGGGGAAAAAGCATAATTAATCTAGAACTATAAAATCAAACACCATAAATTAGTGCACCTTGATCAGTTACTGCATTTCATTACTTTAAATTATTGCATTTGCCTCAGGCCTTGACCTTCAGGAAGTGCAAAGGAGCAGCCAGGGGCTCCTTTCCTCTTCTCCTGTGTGATCACTGCTGACCCAGAGGACCCCTCACAGGGCAGAGTGAGCTGATGTGGGCCAGGATGCTTTGCTGTCCCCCGAACTGGCACTGCTTTGAACACCAGGGACTGACAGCAGGGGCTGTGCAGCTGCTGTTTTCACTGTGAAAATGTTTGCTGCACTGCACTGCATCCTACAGGGGAAAGCCAAGGGTTTCTGTGCTCTCAGTAGAGCTTCCCGAGGTGTGCACCCAGACCTGTGTTTACCCAGAAAATTTAGTGCTCACTGTGCTGCTTTTGTTTGGGTCACACTTTAGATGCTGCTGATCTGCAGCGAAGTTTTGTGTGGACACACAGGAACGTGAATTGTAACATGTGCCCCAAACTTTAGGGTCTACACTGTGTCCTAGTTGCTTTTGAATAAATGAAGGGTATGATTTCAATCCCTACATATGAGATAATCTTTAGCACTTCTGGATTGGTACCTCACTCAGAGCACTTGTAAATAAAGACTGTTGCAGTACACAAGCATGTCTGAGTTTTGGAGACTCTGAAGAGTTCTGGTTTGTGTTGTAGATATCTGTCACAAGCTGCTTCATAATCTCCCTTCAGCGTGGTGCAGTGGATGTTTTCACTCCAGAGTGGGATGAGCCTCAATTCTGGCCTTTCCTTGCTCTGTGACCTTTGACTAACAACAGCCTTTGCTGGCTTAGTGAATCCTCTGCAAATGTCTAGAATTATGTCTGCTGTATAATGGCAGCATGATCAGGAAGCTGAAACCTCAAAACCTCCTTAAAACTTCAGCCAAAGATTTTCAGAGCTTTTCCCTACTACTTGATTCTGCAACTTTACCACTCCACAAGCAACAAGTATTGAGAACATGGCATTCCATGGACATAATTATATCAGCTAGGGATCAACAGGATTTGTGCTCAGTGCCCCCAAAGACTCAAAGTCCCATTTGAGTCTGAAAACACAGGCCTGACCATTTCATACTGTCAGATAAAAGGAGAGTTTGCCCACGGAAGCTTGTGTGGCAGAGATGAAAATTTAACTGAGCTCTCCCCAAAGCCCAGGCTACTATTTCTGATGGAAAACCATGTGCCTTCCCATCAGTGCGGAGTCTGGTGGCACAGGCCCATCTGCAGTGGGATCTGAGTGTCAGCTCCTAACTGCTCTGGGAACTGACACACCACAGCTGGTGATTTTCTCATTTTATGGGAAATAAGAAATATTTTCAGTGCTTGTGGATCTTTCCACAGGCTGAGATATTCTATCTAGAGAGTTTTTATTCTAGCAGAAAATACTCTAGGCATTTTCTTAATAATTTTAGCGTCGCTCACTCATTTTTCTTTTTTCTCCCTTCAATTCCTCTCTGTCATGAGAATAAAAAAAAATTCCATTTGAAATGGAACGTTTTCCTTAATCCTATAAAGAAAGAGTATAATTGATTCAACTATAAAATTTATAGGCATGGAATCAATGCTCATTACAGTCAAAACATGCCAGGTCACTGCTTTGTGGCTGGTTTAAAGCTGTTCCGTTAAGTGTAATGTTAAATGAAAGTGCTTTAGTCTAAACATGAAAAGGTTAGATTGTGTTACATCTGCACAGCTCTGTGTGCCTGCTGGTATCTGATTTCAGGGTTTCATGCAGAAGACCCTCTATTGTTTCCTTTGTACCTTCTCTCAGGGCTAAAACTAATTTTTGACAGTCACAGTAGTAGCTGCTATAATGTAGATGTTAATTTAATCTGGAGCTGCATCAGTCCTTAAACAGTTCAGACTTTGCCTTTATGTTTTGGTGGTCTGGAAAACACTGAGAAATTGAGTATGAATGGGGCTTAATCACTGCAATGATGGCAAATCTTTTCAGTCTCTCTTAATTTTTCTGTTCTCAGACATCTACCTTCAGGGCTAATTGAAAAGATGCAAGTGCTATGCAGGCACAGTCACCCCTACAGCTCTGCTCTTCTGACTATTAAACACTTCTACACACTCTGCAATTAAGCTACTAAACTTTTCAGCAGATGTTTTTTCTAAGCAGCAAAGTGTTTATAACTTTTCTGTTGGCGCAGAGCGGTGCCATCACATAGATCTAATGGTGGAACGTTTAGTGAGTGCATTTTTTAGAGCTGGATCCAGGCAGACTGACTGGAGAACCTCAGGTTGAGCACATTTCCCATTTTCTGACTACTTTGTGGTGTGTGCCTGGTGTTGGTGCAGCCCTTCTGAGACAAGACAGTGCTGAGGCTGTGGTTGCTGGGGGTGACTCTGCTCGGATGCAGCAGCGTCTTTAAATTTCAGTTCCTGGGCCAGAGTTTGCCTTTGGCTGAACAGGTGTAACTCCTGTTGAACCAAGCGGGAATTCCACAGTTTTAAATAAAAACAGCTCTTGGCCCATTATCCACTTACATGCACTGTGCCCAGGGGCCAAGATACACAGAATTGACAAGTGATTGGGGGTTCCTCAAGAGCCTGAAGCTTTACTACACAGGGCTCAAATAAAGCAGTGTTTCAGACAGCAGGGAGCACATGCCAGTTTCATTTGTCTGAATTTCGTCACTCAGAATAAAGGCCTTTAAAATCACCAGCCACTTTCCAAAAAAACCAACCCCCTCCCCCAAATTATAAATCCTGGCAGTGTAAAAGCCTAAATAAATACATACGTCAGCTGCCAGGATCCTGGATGTCAGTTTTCAAGGCATACGTTGCCCCAGACTAGTCTGTAAATAATTTTTATTTTTATTCATGACTTTAAAACCACATCACTAGTGGGCTGGACTTGTGGTTCTTCATTTGCATATTATACGTTTTGACCTAAAGCGAGTTAAATGCAGAGGGAAAAGAGATGAGGGTCAAATTTCATTAACAAAATAAAGCAGCTCATGTGAAATCGACGTCTAGTGATGGAAAAATATGCAGCTTAACGGAGCCCTTCACTGGTTATTTAACTAAAACAAGGTCTCTGTAATGACAAACACTCCCATCTTCAACTGCATCACAGACACTGACAGAGAAACTTGGCATCTCTCATTGTATGGGAACATGAGGCAGAACTGGTGAGGACTTTTTCCTGCCATCCCCTTGCCAACTGTACATTCCATCTGACTGAGGATTACTGATAATTTTTGGCAACTTTGTGGCTACAGAGGACTCTTCTGTACAATATTTATTTATCCAGGACTTCAGGAATTTATTTTTAACAGAACTTTTAAAAATGCTGTAAACACAAAATATGCTAATGGTATTAACAAAAGGATTCCTACACCAAGCTTACTTTTTAATCCCCCAAGCACACTTTGGGGCCAAGCTCCTCAGTTGGTGTAAGTTGGTAGGGCTGCTCTCACTTTGGTGGACGCCTTCCAAATTTAAAATAGTTGAGGATCTTTCCCAGTAAAGCAAAATGCTTATAAAAATCCGAATAAAAGGGAGTATTTAGACATATATTCTTTCCTTAGCGGTAGTACCAGGAACCTTTAACAGCCATGTCTCTGCAGCTACAAACGGGACCTCATTTGCCAAGAGACACAGACCCTGTCAGAGAGCACCAATACCCTGAAGAGGGAAAACACGTCAAGGATATTTTCCCCATTTTACAGAAGAAAAACTGAGACAGAAGAGCATTAACTGACTGTTTTCTCCCAAACTAGACATAACTGACTCCAGCAGAGCCCTGGGTCACCCCTATCAGGGCATGTGGACATACCCAAAGAGATTGGCAGAAACTTCCCACAAAGCTCAGAACTGGGCCTTCTGCATCCCCATCCAGAGCACAGCTTACTATTCCCTAAATGTCCTGGAAAATCTCAGAACTAGATTAGAAACTATTGCTTTCACCACAAAAAATTCAATGACAACTTTTTGGTTTTCAGTGACAGAAAGCTGAAATGTTTTAGTTTTGAACAAAGTTCTTCCCTTCCACTTTTGGGTACTGAAATCCAAAGAATTTTTACAAGCAAACCTGATTTTTCCCTGGTTTTAACAGAAAGTTTGCTAGCCAATCAAAGCCTCACAATTTTTTCAGAACCTGAACATTTCGAGATGCATTAGTGAAAGGGAAAAATAACCCATTTTTTTGACAAGACCAACTTTCCATTAAAAATCACAGCGCAAGGGACAATTTTCTATATTTTCTTCCTTTTCCTCATCAAAATTGTGAGCGGTGGAAGGAAGGAAGCAGGGGGCTGTGTCCCAGCAGCACCACTCCGGGCCTGGCTCTGGGAGGCCTGGCTCTGGGAGGCAGTCCTGTACACTGAGCACTACGCAGCCCCTTCCCCAGTCCTCTCCTCACACACAGCAGGGAGCAGAAATTCCTCTTGGTCTACATCTGCGCTGAACTGCCCAGCACTCCAGGACTTCACCAGACGTGGCTTTCCCATCCTCAGCACTTCCCCACCACCCTGTCTCCAAGGGAATGGCGCCCATGTCCAGATGGAGAGTGTGCTCCAGGCAGCGTCCAGGCCCTTTCTCCTGGCACCTCGGAAGGGTGAAGGCAGTGGGTTTAGTGGGAAACTTGCACTCATTTATGTTTCCCAGACCCCTGAACTGTTTCTGCTGTTGTTGTAATGCCTGTGTGAAAACTCTGACCATGCTTTAGAGCAAATAAGGCAGTAAACAGGCTGAGAACTGTGCTCTGCCTCTCTGAACGCTCCACTGGAAGCAGGGACACAAACTCCTAACTTAGGAACATAACCCACGTACCTGGCACAACCAAAGCTGGGCAGTGTAGCTGGCTTTAAACCTCCTGTGCTTGGTTTCCTGGCTAAGTCAGCACTACCCTGCCTTGAATTAAGAGTACCTGCACAGACCCTGGCCACAGCCAGGCCCAGTGACTCACTGAGCTCCAGCTCACGCCTCGGGGCTGAGCAGCACCGAGGATGGCTCACAAGGGGTTGTGGTGCTCTGAAGCAGGAATAGCATTATTTGACAAAAAGAAAAAAAAAAAGGGAGGAAGAGAAAAAGAGAAAATTTCTGCTTTAAAAGATTTAATTATTTTAAAATGTAAAATAAACTATCTGTAAAGTAACACAACAAAGTTAAACACTCCCTTTGAGGGAAATTTTCTCTTTTAAAAATTACCCCTTTTTCTAATAAACCAGTAATTTACGTAATCCATATAAACCCACTAACACTCTTTCTTCTATTTTAAAGTAACACTGGAGAGCTTTCCCAAGGCTTATTTTATTTTTACGAGAAGGATTGAACACCATCACGGTCCGGATCCTTCCACACTTCTATCTGCTAAGTAACACACTCCTGCCACAGCCCCAGCGAGCAGCAGCTGGGGATGTGTCGTGTGGGATTTGCAGCACTCCACTGGCTGCAGTGGAGTAATGCCAGGCTGACAGATTCACTGCTCTGAGTGCAACACCATCTGATTGGGAACTTGCTGAACAAGTCATAAATCAAGCGATCTTTATGTTTCTAGACAAACATTTCAAGGAAAACAAGGATAAAGGGTCTCTATATGGAGCTATTTGTTCTAGCCACTCTCTCATCCAGCTTAATATTTTTGTTGCTTCACAATGAGCATATTGTGATTTCCTTAGGCTGCACAGGAGGATGCTTTATCCTTTCAAAGGCTGTATCCCTGTTTTTCACCCAGAAGGGGATCGCGGGAAGAAAATACAGCTGAGACACCATCCTGGCTTGGGCTCGCTCTGCCAGGGATGCTGCTGTGCTCCAACCCATCCCTAAAACACGCAGAAAGAATATTTTACTCTTCAGTAAGTTGTGGTGCTTTAGTTTTGGATCCAGTTTCGTGCTGAAGTGAGGCCAGACTGAGTGAATGCACCATGGAAGACATGGCACAGCACTTCAGATGGCACTGCAGACAGACTCAGAGAAGAAAATCCTGCCTGCTCTCTCATATCTCCCCTCTACCCCTTATTTCTCCCTCAAATAATTCAGATGTTTTAGCCCTTCCAGACAAAAACTGGAGCTTTAAATTAAAATGTCATCTGTTAGTAAAGAAACCAAGCTATGTTTTTAATTCCTGAGAAAGGACTCACTTATGCTTATAACTATAAGTTGCCAGTGATTAAGCAACTGGTATATTTTCACACTCATTAAAAGAAACATGGTGTGTTCGCCTTTCTAAGAAAAGGCATCTTGTTTGTAATACTGTAATACATTGGGAACACCTTCTAATTGGCTTCTAGTGCCCCTTGCCAAAATTCAGACACAAGTTTGTTTATTTACACAAGGAAAAAAATAAAACATTGTATAATTAGTCGAGTAATGGACTCCTAAATTCAGAAACTCAGAGGTATGCAAAACTGACAAACTTTTTAAGATTCCATTTTGGTTTATGAGATATCTCAATAGGTAGCCCAGACTGCATCATGGCTATTGTAGCAATGTGCTGCTCAATGTGGTGTTTGTGTCGAGATGGAAAACTTTGACATGTTTGATTTTTATGCAAGTCAATTAACCTGTTTTTTAAAACTGTAAGGGCATGCTTTGCAAATAAGATTACTTACTATAAATTATGAGAACATAGGGCTCCATTCAGACAAAAATGTTACACACCCCTTACACATGCATAAGTCTGCAGAATATAGTTCTGCACCCTGACAACTTATTCAGCTAGGGGTAGGAGCTTATTTTGGTCTATTCCATGGGGGCTTTCCTAAAAAGATATGAACAAAAGGGGATAGAGACTTAATTAGAATGTCTCCCTACACCCCACCTTCCTTTGCACCACCCAGGCAATTCCAACAGGCCAAAACCTCTCCTTATGTGGTGAGGGAAGAATTTTCTTCTTTCAGTTAAGTCAGCCCAGAGCAGAATTAGCAATGGTATGTCCCCCTGACCACAGCACAGACAGACATTTGGCCGTTCCCACCTGTGAGCCCTGCTCTCAGCGCTCGCTCTCGGGCACGGTCCATTGACTGCAGGCCTGTCCATCTGTTAACACCACCTCCACTGAGCCCGGCCCCAGCTCACGCGGGACCCTCGCCCCAGGGCTTCGGGGTGAAGCTGTCCTGGAAGAAATGACACTGCACACCAGGAGTGACACACCACTGGCACAAATGAGGATGGCAGGGGCACTGCAGCCAGCACAAGTCATTTTTCTTTCATGCAATAGACATTTGGACTTCTTGCTTCCAAGAGGCAGATCCTTCGGTGGGTGAGGAGAAACGCAGGATGTCTGTCTGGCACTCAGAACGCAACCTAAAGAACTGCAGAGATGTTCTTGGGGCTTGGAGGCAATGACACTGCCAATACACACACAAAGCAAATCCAGAGACGAGTATGAGTCAGAGAAAGAAAAACTGTGGAATTTTGTCCAGGTCCTGTCCACTTTTACATATGCAGAGAAACTCTACCTAAGCAAACCATCCCACTGATTACATATGTGAGCAAGAATTGCTCGCATGAAGAAAGGTCACTGGATCTGGTCCCTGCCTTATGCACATTGTGGTGTAAAGCCAACTCTTACTAAGTCCAAGACTTGTTCCTATTAGTTGTGAATACTGGTTCAGGCACATGAGACCACAGCAGAGCATTCTGTCTTCCTTGCCAGCCCCAGTCTGGGTAATGAAGTCATTCTTATTTGAGCATGATGTTGGATTGTTGGTTCTGATCTGAAGTCTGCTGCAGAGATAGTTTGTATTGCAGGTTACTCACTTCTTGAGGCCTCTTTTACCAAAACAGAAAGGTTAAAACATGGAGAGATGATTGAGAAGATTGAGGGACAAATGGCTTTCGTTGTCCTCTGGCTATATTCTGGACAACCTCTTCCACAGACTGTTTGCTATCAGAACTAACTTTCAGCTTAGAATAGCAACTGGTACTCGTGGAAATAGTGACACGGGTGCAGAGGAGCACGCACAGGCACACTCAGAGGAGGCACTTCAGACCTTCCAGAGTCAGATTCCCATGGCTGTGTTCAGAACAAGGGAGGACGCTGGTGCGACCAGAAATCAGCCAGGCCATTTACCACAAGTGACCTGCCACGTATGGAAAGACACCTCCCCTTCCCCAGGACAAGCAGTGTGGCTGCGTGTCCCCTGCAGCCTCACAGTGCTGGGTCAGTGGTTGTTACTGGCAGGACACTGCTGTGGAAAGCCTGCAGCAGAAGCAGGGACTCATCACCACCAGCATGGGTTGCTATGGACACCATGGAAGAAAAGCAAAATCATTTGAGAAGGGAATAAAAGACTCTCGTCCACCAATAGTGACAGACACTCTAATAGGTTATGATCCTGGTGGAATGCTAATCAACAGCACACAGAGAGACCTGGAAGTCATGCAACTTCTAATATTCCTAGCGAAGGAGTGTGGAAGGGATGCATGTAATACTGGCCACGCACACAGGATTTACACCAACACTTGGTGCTCAAACACAGCCATCACACCTTAATGCCACAGGTAAGACAGATAACACTTTTGTCTTACAAGTCCTTCCTCTCAACGTCTCAGCTCCAACCACAGTCACCTGAGGAGTCCATCCACACATTCCTACTGAACCAAACACTTAAATGGAGCTGGATTCCTCGCTTGCATAAACCCAGCTCTCCTGACACCAGCAGAGCCACGTTGATTTACTGCAGCCATGGATCTGGCATCTGATTTGAGCTCTCAGACAATCTGATTTTTCCATTCCTCACAGCTCTGGTGAATAATTTAAATATATGCTCTGAGCTCACCAAAAATAATACATTTTCAAAATTTTTGGTGAGCTGAAAAATAAGAAATACTGGCTCAGAATCACACAAAACACTCTGTTCAATCTTACAGAGTGTAATTTTGATTGAAATGGGATTTCAGTTTACACAGGCTAAAAGGGAATGGATTTTTGCGACAGAATTGAATGAGGACTTTTAAAATTAAATAAAACCAGTTAAAGTTAAAAAATCAACAGGTATTACTGTGAAAACATCAGAACAAAACATCTTATTTTAAGCAAAAATTGTTTATTGCTTTCAAAGCTGGAACGTGGCCACATTTTTCAGCTGATGTCAATCTGTAGAATGTTACACTGGCACTGAGTCACCGTTTTTGCCCCAGAAAAACTGCTAAAATATTTTTCTCAGCTGTACCAGTAGATAAATCTAGTGACCTTAGTAAGACAATTTGCACAAGTTAAGGCCAGGAGCATTTACTGTTTTAATAGAACCTAAACTATTGTGAGCCATTTACAGCAGAAACACTGATATGAATCCAAAATACTAAGAAGAGGGACAAGGGTTACAGAATAAACTACAGAACTGCTCAGTCAGGCTGGAAGGCATACTTTGAAATAAATAACATATTTGACTCACACATTGCAAGTGGCATCACAGAAATGGTGCTCAAGAGCACCTGAGGAAGGAGGAGATTTGGGGATGATTTGCAATAGGGCTATTTAATACTCACAGTTGAGTATAATACAGTTGAGCAACCCCCAGGAATAGATCTATCATTGCTACAGCAATTTTTCTTTACATATTTTGTTTGCAATTGGAATTAGGGTGCTCCCTATATGCTGGACTGTGTGAGTCTGTCTGTTCTTGCAGTTACAAATATTAAATTTCTTTCAATAACAGGACCCAAAGTGATGTTGGGAAGAGAGATCCAGTAGCTGTCTGATCTCCTAAGCCAAGCTGAAGTGCAAGCTCAGCTGTTACTAAAAATCAAGGAACCAACACAAGGCCTCGCCCAGTGGGACAGAGGGACAGAGGGACAGAGCAGGACTCAGGCCATGTCTCTCGAGGCCACTTGGCTTTCTCAAGGCTGATGTCCCCTGGCCTGCAGTGCACAGGCACAACAACAACAACCCCCAGGAATGGGAGGGTCAGGTTTGGGCTGTCCAGGTTTGGCGCCAGGTAAATTTGGCAACTGAGCTCCAGCAATTCAACTTTCAAGACACAAACCCCCAGGAAATCAGGTTTGACATGATCCAAACATTGCCATTTCCCCTCAGTGTTCAAATTATCGTTTCCCTTGAGCAGCACAGAGGGTCACTGGAGGTTGCAGTAGTAGCTGCCCCAAGCTTGGACACAGGAAGATCTGCACTCCTGGAAAATACATGGATTATGCTTTTTTCTGAAGGTAAATTTGCACAGAAAAGAAATGCTGCCAGCAAGTGGCCTCTTCAGGTCCAGTGGCAGCAGTCTGTGCACAGACCCCAGAGCTCCTGCAGGACACTGACAGGGGTTATTACACCAGATACTCTGCCTGGCAGAAATAACATTTATGCACACCCTCAACAGTCCTGCTTTACACTACACAGTGACCAAGGTCACCTGAACTGCAGACTTTCATCCTAACTCCAGCAAAATGTCAAAGCTATGGTGGGAGTTTCTCATGAGCTCCTCAAGAGTGGGCAGCACAGCTTTAGAATCCATTTATTTTACAGATGAGGAAAGCAGTGATAAAAAAGTCCATGTTTTGCTTTGCTTTTACAGAAAGCTAAAGAAATTCCACAAAGCTGAACTTGCAAGACAAAATGTGCAATTTCACAGAACACCTACTACTTGGTTAAAAAAATATTTTAATCACAATATTAGGACAACCTTCAGGGAAAATATAAGAGGCAAATAGAAAATTCAGTGACAGGTAATTACTGTGCCAAAGACAGAAAGATTTTAGGCAATAAGAAACAGAAAAAGAGATTTCTTCTGAAAATACTTCATATTTTTAAAAGCAGGTGAAGCTCTTTGATTGGCATAAAGTAACTGTATTGAAGTCAGTAAGTTTATCCATCACATCTGGAGGGGCTGATGTGAGGTGAAATGAAGGAGGGAGGGGACTCAACCACTCCTTCAGCATGTGACAGCATCACCCACGCTGGTGGGAGGCAGGAGGAGAGAAAACATTGAAGAGAGGGTACAGCTGCCTTAGCTCTTCCTCCCCCATCCTCCTTTTCCCCCTACAAATCCACCCTGGCAAAAGATATGGCTTAGAATCCAATTATTTTGCTTTAGAATTTCTCTTATCTGTGAGAAAGTCTAAGTCCCTTTCTTTTTCTCATTACTTCAGAGAGAGAAGATTTGGAAATGGGGATTTCTGCTGCTCCTAGGAAAGTTATTTACCTAAAGTCCCCATTTTAAAAAATGTGCATCTACTAGCTCTCTTGGAAAAAAATACCAACTAAAAACCTTACTATCACCGATTACAAAATTCTCCATATCAGACAGAAACTTGTAGGCAGCAGTAAAGCTGCATCTGCTGTTTTTCACAGTGTGATGTATTATCTTCGTCTCCTACTGAAAACTGTGAATTTCTACATCCAAAAACTCAAACCATAGGTTTTTTCCCTCCATAGATGTCAACCTGTTGAACAAGATGCGTAATCTCCAGCACCCAGGACGGAAAACGTTAACCTTAAGGTCTGCTGGCATCTCTCAGAGGCTTAGGAGTAAGAGGAACCTAGTCTGGCTGTCTGAAAACTTTCATTCAGATTGCTTTAAATATTTTGCGGATGATTACAGCCTGAACATTTGACTACATGCCACTTCATTAGACTTACTCATTTTTTTTTGTTCGTACCATAGATGGGAAATTAAAAATGATCTCTGATATTTGATTTCCCACAAGATATGAGAGATATTCAGGGCAGTGTCTGGAAAAAAATTAGGATAATAAGGCGTATAAATCTCTGCTTCATTTGAAACAACGCATAAAAGCCAACCCCACATTAATTTTTTTGCTGAAAGAACTTCAATAAGTTTTAAAGTAAGTGTTTCATTTACTGCCACATGCCACACATACATGGCAAACAGTTTATACAAACCACAACACTCAGCTGTTCCTGGTTAGGTGGAACAGCCCTCCCCTGAACACCCAAGCTGCTCCCGGTTCCCTCGGGACTCCAGGACAGGGTGCTGGGCGTTTGAGCAGCTCCAACAGAGAACCTACAGGGAAGAGCAGGCAGTCCTTCTGCGGATGTGCTCCTGAACCTCGGCTGAGCAGTGCTTTAGGTAGATTGTGCTGGCTCAGAGCAGAAGGCTCTGCACTTTCGAAACCAGCTGCAGTGCGGTGTGACTGCCCCTGACCTGGTGGTCCAGCCTTAATTCCTTCTCCACGTCGTGCTCAGTGAGCTTTATGAGGCTTCCCAGCCCACCAGAACACCCCACTGTGCACACACACCACGGCTCTGGCTTTGGGTGGCCACGTCCTGGGGGCTGGGGGGCTGCAGGGGTGGCTGCTGAGATTGCAGGCAGCTCCGGGGTGGACCAAGAGCCCATCAGCCTCGGTGGGAGAGACTCTGGGATAGTGTGTTTAATGACGGGCAGCACGACCCCCCGGATTCTTCAGGGAGGGTCAGTGAGAATATGTGCTAGAAACCACTCTGCAAACACCCAGGTCAGTGCAGGAGGAGGGGGAGGAGTCCCCTGCAGCCCCTGGTGAAGACCATGGTGAGGAAGGCTGTCCCTGGGTCCGTGGTGTGCCGGAGATCCACCTGCAGCCCTGCAGGAGCCCACGCGGGAGCAGGTGGATGCCCTGAGGAGGCTGTGACCCGGTGGGAAGCCCGTGCTGGAGCTGGCAGGACCTGTGGCCCCGTGGAGAGAGGAGCCCACCCTGGAGCAGGGAAAAGCGTGAGGAATCCTCCCCTGAGGACGGAGGAACAGCGGGGAGACAACTGCGATGAACTGACCCCAGCCCCCATTTCCAACCCCCTGTGCTGCTGGTGGGCAGCCGGCAATAAAAATTAGGAGTGCATTTAAGCCTGGAAAGAAGGGAGGGGTTGAGGGGAGGTGTTTCAAGATTTCGTTTTACTTCTCAGTTCTCCGATTTGATTGGTATAAATTAATTTCCCCAAGCTGAGTCTGTCTTGCCTGTGTAATCAGCGAGTGATTTCTCCCTGCCTTTATCTCCACCCAGGAGCCTCGGGTTGTATTTTCTCCCCCCTGTGCAGCTGAGGAGTGATGGAGCAGCTTTGGTGGGCACCTGGCGTCCTGCCACAGTCCACCCAGCACAGCAACACAAGATCCGGTCCAATAAACTGCCGGGTGAAAAGGGGCTCCTCACACCCTGCTGTAGCCAACAGCCGATACAGGGAGAGAGAGGAGAGACACCTGAGTGTTTCCAAGGCCACCAGATGTAGCACTGAGACTTAATTTAGGAATTGGTTCTAACGGCGGCTTGTAAACAAGAGCTTCAAGGTTCAAGTCAATGACCTCATTTATTGTGCAAGTATTACCTACAAAACAAAATTTTATTCACGTGTTCCAAAAGGACATGATGAACTTGGAAGTCCACTCAATTTTAAAATATAGGATTTCAGCTTGTCTCACCAGGCTATAAAATATCTCTGCTAATTTATGCATGTTTACAGTAATATCTATGCAATATTTTTCAACATTCTGTTACTGCCTGAAAGAAATGGACTGTCTTGGAGGAACAAATCCATGCAAAAGGCAAAGTAAACCTGACTAGATATGTGTCTCTAAATGTCCAAAGCAAACTCAGAGAGGGAGTGAGGGAAAATTATTTTCTGTCCATTTTTCACTCCCAGACAAGAATATGAAGTGCTTGGAATACCAGAAGGTTCGTTTTGAAGCAGAGGACTGATGTTTACACTGGTCCATTGGTTTTATGTACTTCTTATTCCTAATACTTCAAGTTAAACTCAGCTTATTTATTGCTGAGAAAAGGTGCTGGATTTTTTTGATTGCACAGGTACAATGCAGCAGCTTGCCAAGGATATTCTGAATCACAGCCTGCTCATCCTTTGTTCAGAGAGCTGCGTGTTCAGAGCTGTGTGATTTGGGGTCCTGTGGAAGGGGAATCTCTAATCTGAGCCCTGGGAAATTTTATCTTCCTCTGGACCACGGTTTTGCATGCAAGCCTGGTAGTAAGTTGCCAGGTGTAGGCCAAAAATAAAGATATTACTATGCCAGAAGGGAAACACTATTAGGGCAGTATCAATACAAGGGACTATACTGGTTATATTCTCCTGTATTAATCCCTGCCCCCAAACCAAACCAAACCAAAAACACCCAACAACAATATATCCTTCACAATCACAAACTACTAAGCTGCTGATCACAAACACAAACATCCTCATTCCTGCTTCATTTTGCACTTTGGATTGAGAACCCTTGCAAGCATGACAGTTCTGGTGGTGGCTTTGTGATCTGGGTCCTGCTTGGTAGGATCTATGCAGAGACCAACAACTCGTTCTACAGAGCCCACTCTGCAGGCATCAGATGACTGTGGCTTTCAGTTACTACCTCTGGATCAGAGCCAGAAGCCTAGTGGTGAAAAGCTCTTTATACCATTACCAATCCCTCGAGCCACCCAGTCCTTCTCCATTGCATACAGGTTTTTAGTGTTGTGCCTTAAGATCTGTTCTGGTTCTGAGTAACGTTCTTTGTGATGGGAGTCTCGCCACTCCCCCTCTCATGAGGGAAAAAAAACAACGAGGAGGGAGTGTGAAACCTATTTTCAAACTGTGTTATGATTATCTGATGCAGTGACTACTCTGGGATTCTCTACGGGAGAGGCCTGGGGTCTCCGAGGTGTCTGTCTGTCTGACGTGAAGAGCAGGCTCCAGGCTAGGAGTGCCTGGATGTGTGTGCCTTCAGTCGGTGCTGCTGCCTTCAGCTGGGTGGTAGCTCTCAGACAGGACCTGCACACAGCCAGAGGCCCCCTCAGGGATGGCTCCAAAGCTTTCTGGGACATCCACAGGCTGACCAGGCCTTAGGGCACACAGAGGTTGGTGTGGCCTTGGCTGCTGACTCAGAACGATGCTCCATGACAGCATGAATACACCCCTGGGGAGGGCAGAACACACAACCCGTGAGCTCCCAGAGCACCTGTTCTCAGCTGGCTTCCACCTAAACTATCCACTGACAGTCAGAGGCTAAATTGTGCCATTCCTGCAGTCCTGTCCTCCAGTTCAGCAGGGAAAAGTGACTCGCTGTGATGTTACGCCCGCGCAGACTTCTCTTCCAGTAGCTTTTCTCCCGGGCTCCTCCAAAGCACATCACACAGAGCAGCTGCTTTCCCCACAGGGAACAAGCTGCAGGGGACTTAACAGTAATACACTGGTACCCAGCCTTCACGAAGAGGGCTGTAAGCTGCTGATCCTGCAATAACACCTCCAAGGATTTAGAGCCTTTAATGTTGATTGCTGAATATTTCTGTTCCCGTCCGAACCATTCCAACAGTTGTCTCAAGTGAACATATTCATTCCCTTCCTTTTAACCATGGGAGCTTCTTGCTTGGTCTGGGAGCAGGGAAGAGGGAATGAAAGGGTCTCTTCAAATTTGCTGGAGCTGCTCTCTCAAAAGAGAGCATTGACACGGATTCTGCAGCTCCCGTGTGCAGCAGGGCTCCCGCAGGACCTGCAGGCACGGAGAGACTGCAGGATCCTTGTGGGCACTCCAGGAAGAGTGTGGCTGGGATGAGAGTGTCGTATCTATTCCTAGCATGGATCTACCAGGTGGCAGCGTTCCCCTGCCAACATACCTTTGGTTTGGCTTACCTTGAAAGCTGTGATGTTATATTATGTGGTGACGTCATTGTATTTATTTCAACTTTCAATGAAGATTCCTGGCAGATCTCCGAGCTGGAATATCTTCTTTTTAATGTGTCCAAGATCCAGCCAATGTGGTGCAGATTACATTTATATAACACAGCTCAAGTAAGGTGAACTGCTGGGAATTTTTTTCAAGTTGTTGGTGTTGCTAAATTAAGATTATTTCTCTATTAAAACTGTGGAAGAGGAAAAACTTGTCCAGTATTTATACAAATTCTACTGCTCTAATTTCTAGTTGTGGTTATTTTGGTGATGACTCCATCGTGCACTCATGCAATCTCAAGAATCCATCTTTGTGGTGGTATTTTGAAAATGATAAAAGGAATCAAATATATTTTTCATTTAAGTACGTATGTGAGAACACAACGCTCTAAAGGTGTGTGCAGTGTTTCCTAGTTGCTTCATTTCCTTCACACTATCTGGACTAATTCTGAATGAGCTTATTACAAACGTTTGGACAAGTTACTCCGGTTCAGTTTTTTGTGCTTTTATCAACTGTGTTACTCTCGGCACTTTCAAATTAGCCCACAACATCATGACTTTGGTTAAAATCCACGTGCTTTTCCTGATGATCAGAAGTACAAAGCATTTGAGAATGCTACGTAAGACACTGCTCTGCACTGGCAAAAACAATGGCTTGGATGCTAAATGCAACACCGTCGAGGAACCTCCCTTGAACTGGGCCTTAACTTTATTAGAGTTTAAATAAACATGTGATGTGAAAGAACACATTATTCTGATAAAGGCTAACTACAGTGACAAAGGAGATGAGGTCCTGTGCTCCTGCAGTACGCAGGTTAAATGACTGAACTGAGGTTATACAGGCTATGGCACAAACAGAAATGAATTGAAATTCCCAGTATTATGCTTTAAGACACTAAAATTGCAAAAGAAGAAATTGAAGAGTAACTAGAAGCAAACTTTCAACCATTCCCCCTTATTTCTTCCCCACAGTGGTCTCTGTGAGGTCTTATGATGCCACTACAAAGATCAGCAAAGAGAAACTGGCTGTGTTATGATTTCTATTTAAAAGAGCTGTAATTCAATTTTGCTTTAAAAACATATTACAAAATCTAATATTAAATAGATTTGCATAGAAACATTCATCAGAAAGATATTTTATTTGTTTGGCTTGAAACACTTCCACTACAAGCCAAACATTTCAACACTAGGGCAGGAGGACCAGAAAGTGGACCTGACCAGAAACAACAGTGTAAACTACTAGTTTATTTTTGCTCTACCAGCTGACAAAATTTAGCTATTTATTTAAAAAAAAATCATGGGCCTCATGGATGCTGAAACTCGATTTTTTTAAAACCCAAAATATTCTTGTAAATTTATTATTAACAGAGTGTTTTTGGTTGAGAAAGCACATGTGCACATATGACTCTGATGACAATGACTCTTGAATTAAGACAGATATGGTGATACATATTTAGACTACATTAGCAGCACACTTCTTTTACACTCACATAACAGCCACCAACACACACCCAGCTCTGCACGCATAAAAATTTTAAATCTTGAAGCAGTCAGAGGTGGTTTCCAGATGAAGTCTCTGTTTGCCCCATTGCTGGGATCACAGACAGAGAAATCACTGGATGAGCCCACTGGCTAAGTAGTGGGAATATTACTTTAGTAAAGTTTGCTAATGGGGCAAAGGACCTTGTATTGTAATCCAGTGACATTTTCAACCTTCGGAGAACTTTTGTTGACATTCCCGAGTCCCTGGCTGCCATCCCAGCATGAAATAGTTTCTGTTCACATAATTCTCGTGTTTACCAGTCATGAAAAACTCTTGCTTTTTTTTTTTAAATAAACTTTTTTTTTTTGCAAGTGAAACTCTGTCTAAAAAAATATTGGCCCCAGGCATACAAGGTTTTGCATAAATTCATATGTGATGAATGGCTGATTTTAATGTTATTTGGGTATTTGTCAGAACCTAACAAATATACATGGTAATGGTGGTTCATAAACTTAAACATCTCAATATACCCTTTCTTCTGGAAATAAATTACGTTTGTTTGCCCTGCCTGGAGTCCTAAGGTAGCCGACATTAGGAATATTTTAAATGTGATCATCCATCCAGCATGTCTTTCAGGCGCCACGAAGATTAAATGAAAGAATCATAAGATGAAGGTCTTTAACTTTTAATCCTTTTACAATGAACCCTTAGATAGACATGGGGGCAGGGTGCCTTCTATGTGAGTAATAATGCCTCTGTTCCTCTTCACTAGGTTAATGAATACCCTAAATGTCCCAAGATCTGATTTTCTTCCCCCCCTCCCTAAAACTATTGAAATTAGAGCAAAGAGACGGGCGGCAAAACGCACCAAGAGACTGAGTGAGGGAATGAATATGCATTCGGAGACACCGAACCAAGCGTTGGAGAAAGCAGGGCTGGGTTGTCTCAATGAAAGACCCACGGGTTTAAAATGATTAGCATAGATTCCCTCCGAGTTTTGGAGGAGAGAAAAAAAAGAGAGTTTTTTGACTCCAAGATAAATAAGGAAAGGGCTTTCGGCACTGTCAGGGAGCCTCTGAAGAACACGTGGAGGGTTTGTTTTCGCAGTTGGTATCTCTGAGATACGAACCGCCGGCTCTCCCAGCACGTAAACGTCAAACACTGGGGTAATTGGGCCGGGTCCCGACGGAGCCGCGGGGCACTTGCGGGCCCCGCGCAGCCCAGCGCGCCCCGCCGCGCTGCGGGGAGCGGGGCCCGGCGGTGCCG
>WBMZ01015865.1:0-15142 GCA_013400975.1 Atrichornis clamosus
GATTCTTACAAGGCAACTATGTCATGTAGTTCATTTTTTTTGCTCCTTTTGTGTAAATAAACAATTTTTATTTTTCACACCCCTGCCCTCTTTGCATTTGCTTTGGGCACATGCAGAATTTGCAGAGTTTTGGTTTGGACTTGCTCTGGTTTTCCAGGGCTGCAGGTGTCTGGGAGTGTTGGCTTGCGGGTCTTTATGCACAGAGCGGTCCGTCTTACACAGGTCCCACTCTGTACACACTTCAGATTTGTAGAGGGGTATCGCCCAGAGCCCTGTCCTTTGGGATCCCATGTGGGAGCAGGGCTGAGCCTTCGTCCTGCAGAGCCTCGTCAATGGCTCTTCACTAGGTGGCACCAGACACCAGCGCTAACGAGGGCTCCTGGGCTGCGGCACCCCCTTCTCCCGGGCACCCCAAGGGGCTGGAGCCTGCCCGGAGCTGAATGAAACTTACTGAGCCTTGAGTTGGGAAGGGAGGGATGGGTGGATGGATGGATGGATGGATGGATGGATGGATGGATGGATGTAGGAAGGGATTGATGGATGGAGCTCATCATCAGGCTGAAAGGTTTGCCTCACCTGGTGCAGGGGACTAGAGCTGCTCTGCAGGCACAAGTTGTTCCTTGGGTGCTTTGTGTACCCTGCTAAGGCTGGGGGATTAGGGGCTGCTGATCTCCTGCCGTTTCATTTCAAGGGAATACAAACTGAAGGGCCTTGCTCTGCCTGGGAAAATGCCACAACGACCTCAGCATCACACAGATGGAGGCCTCGCTGCCTCGGAAGGAGGCTCACAAAGTGGAGAAGAGCACGAGCCATGTGGGATGGGGACTGCTCTGTGGGGTGGGGCAATGGGTACTGCACATTCAATAGAATGTAATATGACAACTGCAGGTGATCCTGTGCCCAGAAATGCCTGGGTCCTCCTTATTCCATGGCAGTTTGCAACAGAAGGAGTTCACACTTTTCCCCCTGCTATGAATAAAACACTATAGAATATTCTTCAGGTGAATTTCTCCCCCCTCCCCATCTTCTCTGCAGCTTAATCCAAGCCTTGCTCCTTGATCTTTTCTCCTCCCTTGGAGGCATAGGTCCAAGCACGATCTTGGCCAGATTTTGACACCAGCTGGGAGCACAGCGTTGTCCTCTCCAGCCCCAGCAGTAGCTGAATGCCAATGGATTGCTTAAAAATTAATCCAATGCTTGTATTTCTCATTAAAAGTGCTACACTCTTGGTGCACAGCCCAGAAAATCTATTTGGGTTGGCTATATCCTCTACAGTTATTTAATAAATGACTTCACAAAGAGCTAAATGCAGCCACAGAGTCAACAGGGAAATTGGACAATAATTAACAGATGCCCCGTTAGTTGAGGCCCAGTTAACGTGGCCCATTGCCACTTGAGAATGGGAAGGGCACAGTGAGATGCCCACCGTGTCCTGGATGGAAAGTGGCAGCTCCAGGGGCTGCATCGGTGCAATGGTGGGGGGTTCAGGGGCTGAACAGGGCATGTAGGGGTGATATCAGGCTTTTGCTGTTCCTTGTCCCTGCCTGGTTGCCAGATCAGGGGCTGCCCTTGCAGGAGTCTGGGGTGTTTGGCTATGGGAGCCTTCCTCTCCCAGTTTGTTTCCAGAGTTTCCAGCACAGCTTGGATTCTTGCCAGTCCCAGAAGCCCCAGGCAAAGGCTTCAGGAACCCCTTACACAAGCTGAGGGGGACATTGACTCATTGGTGGGAAATGGAGTAACTTCCCATTGCCCAAGGGCACCTAAAGAAAACAGATTTGCCTGGAGGCCAGGGTCGGTGGGGGCAGGTGTTTGTGTACAATTCCTTGGGAGGGAGGAACAGGTTGAGGCCTGAAGGGTGGTGCGACCTTTGCCATCCAAAGGAGGAATACAGCCCCTAATCCCCACAGCCATCAAGAGTTAGGGCTCAGTCAAGCTGTCCTTGTGCTGCATCATGGCTGATGGCAGGGCTGTAAGGAGTGGATTATCCTACCTCAGGGAGGTCAGCCACTTTCTTCCAGCACCAACCTACTTCCTACCTGGCAGCAGCCACCCAGAGAAGATGCTGGGGTTTGGGTGACCCCAACAGAGCTAGAGAAAGACTCACCCTTAGCTAAGCCAAAGCTGTTTTCCCTATGCCAGCTTACACTCCCAGTGTAAGGAATCAATGAGATTTGGGGCTGGGGCAAGTTAACTCTGGGAAAAATTTGAAGGATCATCCCTGAGAAGGCACAGCCTCATGCTGGTTTGGATCATGCTGTAAGGTTTGGTTTGCAGGACCACGTGAAAGCAAAGTACAGAGGGAAACCAACTGGATGGACCCCCAGAAAGGAACACGGTCACCACAACAGTTTCTCCTGGAAAAGGATACCTGAAGAAGGATCTCTGCCCAGGAGAAAGCAGCTCCACTGCCTCCAGCCTGCCAGGGTGGACAATGGCCTGGACCATCTCCCCTTGGCTTCTCCCTCAGCCCCAGGTGTGGCTGCAGGGGTCGGTTGTGCAATGGAATAGCTGCTTTTTGAGCAATTGAACAATTTCATTTGTATCTTGCGCAAAAGTCTTCCGGAAAACACAATGTAAGAGGCAGAGGAAAAAAGGTACAAACATTGGCACGTGCCCAGCCCTGTTCCCCACCCCCATCCTCCCTCAAGGGTTTAAATGTTGCTGTCCCCCTGCTCTCACGCTCCCATCTCTCAGGGACACGGCAGCATGAAGGCGGTGGCCGCCCTCCTCCTGGCGGGGATGCTCATCCTCTGGGCAGAACTGCCAACAGGTATGAGATGTCCTGGGATAAGGTGCAGGGAGGAAAACTCAGGTGCTGGGAAGGAGCCGTGTTTACATGAATCCAGTGGGAGGGGAGGGGCGAGGAGAGGGGTGTTTGCTGGGCAGCATCTCCCCAGGACCCCTCAACTGCCCTGGAGCAAACCAGTCCCGTCCCTTGCAGGCAGCGCCTGGTCCTGCCCGCCCGTGCGCTTCACCTGCGCGATGCACAACCCGCCGAACGCCTGCCTCACCGACCGGCACTGCCCCCGCGGCAAGAAGTGCTGCCGGTCCTTCTGCGGGAGGAAGTGCCTCTCCAAGCCGCCCGCCATCCCCATCTCCTACGGTAGGAGCTCAGGGACCCCCCACCCGTGCCCGCTCCCGCGTAGCAGAGCGGGGTGTGGTGCGGGTGGCTCTGGGCAGGGAGCCGTGTCCAGCTGCCAGCGCCCTCCCTGCTCAGGCCGGTGGGGTGATGGGTGGACAAACATGCGGGCTGGGGTTACTTGAACACCAGACCCAAGCTGTTTCTTTCTCGCCCTTTCCCCAGTGTGAGCTCCGGCTCCCAGGACAGACCGAGGGCCATCTCAGCATTCCCATCCCACCGCGGCTCCAGGATCAGCCCGTGACAGCTGCCGCACAGTGCCACGTGCCACGCGCTTCCCCTGTCCCTCTGCTTCCCCACCGCTGTTTTAGCAAATAAAAGAGGCTTGTCCCAGGGGTGTTTGTGCTGTGTGAGACTCCTTTCCTCACCTCCTCCCATCTCTCTCCAGGCTCCTCCTGGCACACAGTCCCACTGCTGCTTTCACCCCAGAATTTCTGCCTCGGGAAGAGGATGAAAAAAGTCTGGCTACACACCTGCAGTGTGGTTAGGGGCTGGCTTGGGGGAGAAAATCCATCCAGAGGCATACAGCCTCCAGGAGGAGAGGGCAGTGGGAAAGGACTGGAACAAAACATGACAGGATGCTTCAGGTGACGCTCCTGGCAGGCTGTGAGGGGCCCTGGAGAGCAGTGTGTCCCCCAGCCACCCCTGCAAGCTGGACAGGGCTGTGGAAGGGGACTGACGCTGCCTGCCCAGGGGCATACAGAAGGCAGAGCCTCCCTGTGAGTACCTGCTTGGGGCACATCTGGAGGGCAGAGGAGGAAGGTTCCATAGACCCAAACACCAAGTGGTACTGAACCTCTCACTGATCCTGAGCTGGTGGGGAAAATTCAGCTGAAGAAACTTCCCTGGGAAAACCTCAAGTCAGGGCAATAAAATCATGGCTCCAAGGGGTCCTTTTAATTTTTGTACAGCTGAGTGCCTGGGACGAAAATCCAGGAAATGCCAAGAAACATCAGCAGGAGAGAGCGTGTGCAACTTGAGGGACCTGCTGGCCTCTGTGCAATAGCAGAGCCAGGCACCGCCACCATGCACTGCAGGGACAGAGCATCACCCAGCCTGTGCTGATGCCCAAGCAGTGCCTGCCAGCCCTCCCCAACCCATTGCTGATGCCAGGCTTGCATGTCCCATTCTCAACAAGCAGTCCCAGCCCAGAAACTTGGTCTGTCTGCACACACTGGAGAGAAGGGAGAGGAGCTGCTGCTGCCTAAGTGCTGAGCTAATGATCCCCACTGCCAGGCACGAGCAAAGCAATCTGGAGAGCAGCACCAACTGGCCAGATGTTTAAACCACTCACAAATACAGCAGGATGAAGCCTCTGGCTGTGGGATTGACACCTTGCACGGCCCAAGATAGACACTGGAAGCTTCCTGTCCAAGACTGGCGAGAGCATCTGCTGAAGCGAGTCCTTCTGTGGTCACCTCTGTAGAGGTGATCTCCAAAATCTGTTGAGGAACTAGCAGGAGGCAAGGACTCAGAAATTACTCTGACTGAGAAGGAAGAAGTCCTATGGTGAAAAACACCTCTCTACTTAGCCTGTCCACGGGAAGGCAGAGAGAACTGGAGAGCTCATGCAGCGCTGGGGAGGCTGAAAATGCCAAGTGATCCAGCAGGGACAGGCAGAACAAGAGCTGGGAGCTCATCAGCCAAATTCAATGTAAAATCAGACATTGCTTCTGCCCAGTGTGGTGTCCTTCCAGGGGAAAACTATCCCTGACACCAGGCCAGCCCTCTGTGCATGGAGTGCTGTGCCACACAAGCTGTGGGGTGAGAGGGGTAGAGCCCCAGTGCTCCCCCAGACATCCCCTCACCCCAGCATGGGACTGGCAGCAGCCAGAGCAGAGCAGCCTGATTACACCTCCCACGGTCATTAGTCACAGATCACAACCCTCCCCCTCCATCAGGACCAGCTATTATCAGCTATTAGGCAGGCATTTCCATACAGCTGGCTAATTTGATAATGCTGCAATTATCTTGGTTTGTTAACAAGATTAAATTGCTAATTGGTTTGATTAAGCACAGAGCTCCAGGAATGGGGTAGCTCTCTAAGCTGGCCCCACACAACCCGATGGATGCCGTGTCCAGGGCAGCAGCTCCTCCGCGGAACCGAGGGAATGGCAGCTCCATCATTCTCCCAAAAACTGCTGCCTGAGGCCTCCAGATCTCCCTGTGAGAGGTCCCTCTTCCTGCTCTGAGACAGCTTTGCCCACATCACCACTGCCATCCAGCTGCTGGCCCAGGAAAGCAGGAGAAGGTGGCTTTGGGGCCAGGGGATGCTCTAGGGACATTTAGTCTGTCTCAGTCCTGCTGCTTTTTGTTTTGGAGCCCTGTAAGTCAGAGATCCCCGAGGCAATGCACCAACTGTGCCTCCACCTGCAGCTGTGTCAATAAATCCTCTGCCCTCCTCTTCCCAGGCACAGGTCCCTGCCTCCTGAGCACAGCACCTCCAGCTATCGCCAGCTGTACTGGGGAACCTGGGAAGCTCCCAAAACTGGATTACACTCACCTGTACCCCCGCCATGCAGCAGCACCCGCCTGGGAGGAGCTGGGCAGTGCACCAAAACACACACAGGTCAGGATCACCGACTGTGGTAAGATCCTGGCTGTGTGCATTGGCTGAAATCCTGTGGATCCAGGTCTCTGGGGAGGAAGGGAATTTCCCTCTGTGTCCTAGGTACGTGCCAGCAAGGCAATGGGAAAAGCAGCGAGTCCTGTGCCAGAGGGGTGTTTCTGATTCTTCCCACATCACCCCAAGGCTAGAGCAGCCTGGAGATTTTCTCTCCTATTTTCCCTCCCTGAGGGATTACCACAGCTCAGGACTCACTTCTGTGGGACCTTGCCCTGGGACAAGCCCACCAGGTCTGGTGCTGGGAATGTGGGCACAGGCTGCACTCAAGGGCCCAACTTTGAGTTAGAAGCATCCATGGTGGCACACCACAGCAGCAGCACCACTGCAGGGCAGGGAGCCTGCAGCTCCGGCAGCGTGCAGGTCTGGCTTCCGCCCTCTTCCCTCAAAGCGAAGGTTTTCAGGCCAGTCACTTCTGGACAATTCCCAAAGGAAACATCCAACACTCCCCAACATGCCACAGGATGGAATCCAGAGTGTCTCCCCAAGCAGATCCATAAGCATCACAGAGCATCCTTGCCCCACACCATGTACTTTGTTCCACTCGGAAATGCAGACAGGCCAGAGGACAGAGAAGTCAGGTCTCACTCACAGCACAGCAGAACATCTTTAATATTTTCCTGGAGCCTCTCCCTGCATGTTATGCTCTGGCTCAGAAGACTGGGTGGTTGGGGTCTGAATACAGAACAGCTTGGTGCTCAAGGGTGACGTGAGACCTTTTCCAGAGATGATTCAAACCAGCCTAATAAGAATTACTACAGCTTTGACAACCTTTGAAAGGGGAGGGTTATTTAGCTAGCCTGGACCAGCGGTGGGAATCTCTAGTCCCAGCAGGATGCAGCAATCACATCAGTTCCAGAGGAGAAAACACCCTGGGCTGAGCAGATCCATTCAACAGTGGCTCTGCCCATGGTCAGGTGCTATGCACAGCCGTCATCATTCCTGCCGAGGAGCAGCAGTATTCCAGGTGGGAAAAGGAGTCAATACCATTCTGCTTCCCACCATAGAAGAAACATATATACACGTCTGCAGAAAAACAAACCATCCTCAAAGTGCTGAAGGCCAAGAGATGTATTAATTCACTCTGTGCTTTCTTCTGTGGGGTGGTTTATACAAACTCAGCTCCTCACCTGGACCAAGACCCCCTCCAGCAGCAGAGAGAGGATGGTCTGGGCCAGAGCTATCCCACAACAGCTGATGCCTTCCAGCATTTTCTCTCTGAAGATACAGGGATGCTTTGGCTTACCTGGCTAGGATACACCAATACCTTTCCCAGTGCTCTCCCACCCTCCCCAGTGAGCGGAAACACAGGACACCAGCTCCCACCGTGCCGGGAGGGCAGAGGGGGATCCTGGAATCACAGAGTGGAGGGAGGCTGTGTCTGCCACTAGGAAACCTTAGAGAACAGGGATAGAAGTTGTCCCTTCTGCCTGGCTCTGGCACATCATCCCAGCTGTGCACTGCCCCTAGTCCCCTGAGTGGTGGGGAGCCCCAGAGCAGTGGGGGCTGGCTGGGGATGCAACCACGGTTGAGGGATGCCAGAGCAGCCCGTTGGAATTCCTCTCCTGCCTAAAATGCTGCCAAACCTCACAAGCTGCTTGTGATGAAGCCCTTTGGTCTGGCAGAGAACAGCTCTGCATGCCCCATGATAGCCAAGAGGCAACAGAGCTGTGCTGAGCTGCTTGGCTCCGTCCCCGCTACATCCCACCAGGAATCCTCAGCAGGCTGCTCTTTGCTGCAGCTGCACAAGGTTGCACACCCGGGAAGCCTGTCAGATGCTGGCAGGACTTCCCTGAGCCAGGAGCCAAAAAAGATGAGGCACTGACAGCACCCTGTAGCTGAGGGAGATCCCTATGTGCCAGCAGTCCTCGTCCCCACGCAGAAGGAGAGAAAAGGAGACATCTCTTTCCTCCGCAGTAAGCCACACTGCATGAAGGTACATGTGAGAGCTCAGCAGGAGGCTGGCTTGGCCACAGGCAGGGCAGCTGGGCTTCCTTGCCCGTGTCCCAGGGCAGGCAGGGCAGCTGGGCTCCATCATCCCTGCCCTCTCTGTAGCCCCATCCCTCAGCAGGGCACTCCCTCCACAGTCCCTCAGAGAGGCTGATGTCTGTGTTCAGCCGAGCAGCTGGGATGTTCCACAAATAACAGCTCTAGCAAAGGCTGGCAAAACACTTGGAGACTCACACGAAGCAGTTTGCAGAGAGGAAAGCAGCTCCCATAGGCACTGGCCTTGCACCAGCCCCTGCTCACGCATCAAACTGCAGCACAGATCCTATAAACTCACCATCATTCCCAAATACACCAGCACAGGCACAAAGGCACCTGCACACTCCCTCCCAAAAGGGACCACTCACCTGCAGAGGGCCCCTCCCAGCTGAAACCAGTGCTTCCCTATAGCAAAGTGTTCTGGAAGAGGAGGGTGGGCTAATTATGCTACAGGGCAGCCCAACGAGCTCCTGTCTCTCCTCAGCTCCAATTAGAGAGGGGAAGCCATTTCCCAGCCCCTTCAGGTCCGACCAGCAGCGTTGCAGGGGGGAATTCCTGTCTCTTCAGCCCTGCCTGTGCCAAGGCACACACAGATGTTCCTTTCCCTGACACTATGTAGGTTAATAACATGCAATGCGATGGCAAGACACAGGGAACCGCAACGCGATGTCAATATTTAGCTTTTACACATTTGGCTAATTAGGAAGCAACCTGTGATTCCCTCAGAAGGAGGCAGGGCTGCATCGCCCCTCTCCCTCCCGTTCTGTATGTTCCCTGTTCAGATGGGATAAACGTCAGCTCCCTATTTCTGGAGTTCGCTGGTCGCAAACGGTCTGTCCCAAAATGCTATTCCCAGGCAGTGGATGTCAGAAATCATTATACTAAATAAAGCTTCATGAATGATTCATGAGGCTGGATTTCACATTAATCAGAGAGAGATGGGCAAAAGCAGCAGAGCATCGCAGACCGCCGTGTCGCATTCCTGCACAGCTGGGCAAACGGAGAGGTTTGGACCTTCGAGGCACAAATCAGAGCTATGGTGCCAATCAGAGGAACACCGTGGTCCCAGCATGATCAGAGCCTGACCCAGCAGAGACCGGAAGAGGCAGCGGACTCTTGCCCAAATACCTTTCTGCTTCAGGAGCTCCTGTGACTCGATCGCGTTAATGAGCCCAGGGCAGCCGGCTGCTGCTCCGAGCATCCCGAGATGCACGACTGCTTTCTGCATGAGCCTGGTACTCCTCTACTGACTCCCTGGCTCTGTGCACTATGGCCTCTAAAAATAGAAAAATGCTTTCCTGAAATGTCATCAGGAGGCTCTTTCCAGGGCTCAGGCAAACGGGGCTTCTGCCTGGATGTCATGCTGCCCACCAACAGGCATCTTCTTGGGACACAAATGCTACTTCCACTGCTCCAAGACTTTGGAAAGAAGGTAGATGTGTCCTCTCTTAGTATCTGAATCTGCTTAAAAGACAAGGCCTGAACTCTGTGGATCAGTAAAAGAATGAGGAGTGCCCTCAACACCACAGTTGGTGAAAGCAGGTAATGAAACATGGGATCCTGCGTGCATTTTGCAGGAGCAAGTGCCTGTGCCACCCCCAGACATCCAGACTCAACCAGTAAGCTCTCATCCACCTGCATCCTGCATCCTTGGCTACTCCTCTGCTGCTTGCTCCAAGATTTCTGGTAAAAAGCCCTCAAAACTACAAAAATATAGTGACAAGCAGCCAGGATGGCTGTACAGCAGGGAAAAATCCATAGCCAGCATAGCAAATCTGGGCTCTGACATAGAGACAGCAGTGATTCTCCATGCAGCAGCACAGGAATATCTATCAGGAGACTCAGGAGCTGTCAGACACCCCTGCTCCCCCCTGCTGTGGCTCTGCAGCCTTCCCAGGGCTGGCAATGAGTCACCAGCCCTGAACCACTGAACCAGGGCTGATCTGCTGCCAAGGGCACCTGGGGGACTTAGGGGGTCCCGCACCAGCCAGGCCCCCCAGAGCCGCCCTGCAGCTGTGGAGTGGCACATCACCCCACTCTCCAGTGCTCCAGCATCTGCAGCCCCACATCCTACTCCTTGGACTGGGCTCATGCAGGGATGGTATTTACCGGAGGGAGAGGCAGAGGTGGGATGGAGGAAGCCAGCAAGTCCCTTGGCATCCTTCAGAGCCTCAACACCTGAAGACAGTCTGGCATCAGAGCCCTCTCACCACCTCCAGCACTGCCTGGACCTTCTACAGAAAGCCCAAAAGACACCATCCTTGCAGAGACAGGAGAGCAGCCCCTTCCCTGCACCCATCCATCTCCAGCTGTAGTTGTTCCTGCACGCAGATCCCTGCCAGCACAGAGGCAGCTGGAGGCAGAGCTGGAATGGGAGCAGGGCGCTCATCCAGAGCCTCAAACCGCTGGGGCACTTCCACCTGCAAAATAACAATAGTGATAATTCACCAGCGATTTATAGTTTTGAAATTTCCAGCTGTGTCATCACAGTTGTGCAGGGACTGAAGAGCCCCAAACCCAGTGGCCACCCTCTGTCTCCAGCTCTTGTGGAGAGGCAGAGCCTCAGGGCAGGTTTGCTGCTTCTGCTTCCACCATGCCAAGCTCTCACCTGGGTTTGCTGTGACATGAAATTATCCACAGGATCCGATCAATCTCAGGGAAATGGCCCTTTAACTTGACTCCCTTATTGTATGAAAAGACTAATTTCCAACTTGTCTCTTTGTATCATCACTAAAGACTAATTTATAAGACATTGCCATGTGTGGTGCAGCAGAGGAGAGGGGCAGGTGTTGGACCTCCCTGCTGCACCCAGCCTTGCTGGCAGGAAATCAGAGGCCACCACGGGCTCCCTCCATGGCCGTGGCCTTGGCTGTGCACAGATATCAGAACAAAACGCAGGACAAGTGTCTTCACTGCAGGAGCCTGCAGAGTGAAAGCTCAGCTGCACTTTTGGTTACTCATATCATTCGACCTGCAGTATTGTAAGATTTAATTACAATTAAAGTTGTGCTTCCATCTTCACCTGTCTCTCTCCTGGCAGAGAAAGCAAGCAGTGAGCCCGTGCTGCCTGAGCAAGTGTGGGTATGATGATTGGGTTTTGTGGCTTTCTCTGTACTGCTAAATGAAATGGGACTGGGCTGACTCTGGCACCAATCTGGGTGTCAGGGAACAGAGCAAGTCCTGCTGTTAACCTCTCCTCTAACACCACGCTGCCCTTCTGCCATCCCTGCCCAAGGCAGCTCCTAGCCCTGCTGGGAATGGTCTGGAGAGGTCTGCTTGGCCCGTGGGAAGCCCCGGCCCAAAATGCTCCTGCAGGTTAATGATGAGCCTGGGAATAACCTTTGTTTGTGTTAAATTCAATTTTGGGGATGTGTCCCGGGCGTTGGAGCGCAGTGAAACAACCTTAGGCAGAGACAGAGCAGAGCGAGGGGTTGCAGCACATGGAGGTTGCAAGTTGCTGTAAGATGGAGGCAGTGCATATGCTCAATGCATGTGGGAGCCCTCCAGATAGTAAATCACTGCTCTGAAGTGCCTGACCTTACACTGCAGCATCTCCCTGCTCCCTCTCTGGAGGCTCTCCATCTATATAAAAAATGGCCACTGCTACGGTACGATTCTCCAGATTTTCTCATGTTTCCAGGTAGAGTTTCAGAGTCCAACCACAAGCCAAAGTCTCCAGCAATCTCAGTGAATGTTCATTAATCTTTCCTGGCTCAGGCACCCAGTGGGCTCAGTAAAACTCCAGTTCAAAGGAGTTTCAGGCTGTGAAAGGAACGGGCTATTGCAGGCCATACCAAGAGCTTGTCCCATGCCTGCTGCAGATGGATGCCAATGAATCACCTTACTGCAGGGGGCTGGATGTGCAGGTGTGTCCAAGGGCTCCAGAGGCTGAATGAGGCTGGTTAAATAATTTCCAGCATGGAGCAGACTGATATACCCCTGTCAGCAGCATCTACAGACATCCTGTGGCCCCAGGAAGAAGACAGGGGTTGTAGGGATGGGATTCCTTGGAGTTAGTGTCCCCACCTTACTCCTCCTGCTTGGAGGATGCTGCCGTCACAGCACAGCTTTCTCCCCTGTCACCCCATGGACTGGCTCCAGGGAGAGGCATGGGAATGGGGACAGCTGCTGGCACAGGAATGGGAACAGCCAATGGCATGGGAAGGAGAAGCACAAACCCCTTTGGCTGGAGCAACCCCCTCTCAGAGCTCGGGGAACAAACACACCAGTGAGCACAGAAACCACCAGGAAAAAAAAGTATTAAGGAAAGCCCATGTATTTAATATTAAGTCTTTGCCACTGAAAAACACAAGACCAGGCTTTTGCGTCTGCCCTAATTTAGCTCTTTCCCTCTGGAAAGGACTATTTGTGAAATGCTTTGTGCTCATGTCCCTGGCATTAATCAGCCCCTGTCAGCCGCCGGCTCCGCGGATCCCCCTGCACTCGCAGGTGTGCCGCTCTATCCCACCCTCCCACGTGGCAGGTACCCAGCGGCTCCGGCCTTTCACAACAGAGATCCAAGGGGCTAAAAAGTGCTTGAAGATTTTTCTTTTAATTAGAGGAGCTCTGGAGACACGCTATATTCATATGTATTTTCTGCTATTTTTTAATTTATTGCTACATCAGCTATTAAAAAAAAAAAAAGGCAAAAAGAAGAAAGGAAGGGAGCTGCCACAAGCTGAGCGCCTTTCGGGATGACTCACTGCAGCGCTGAAATGGCTGCTGGCTTCAGACTCCCCCTGCCTCTGCGATTTGCTTCCAGACTGCAGAAGAGACCATGGCAAGAGGTTTTGCCCCCCGTCCCTGCGTGGAGGATTTGCCGTGTGGTTATCGACATAATCCGCCCCGGGCTTCGGCAGGCGGAGACCTGCCTTCCTCCAGAGAGGAAGATGGGGGGAGACATGAAAGGGAGAGATGGCGAGGCATTTCCAGCTGACCTGATTTTCTGCTCGCTCCCATCTCCACATCACTGCCAGTTAGCTCTGGAGCGGCAGCGGGGGCACGGGGCTGGCCCGTGCCGTGGGGAGCTGCGCCCTACCAGGGCCGTCACAAACTCAGCTGTGTCAAGGAAGAGCCCTTACACCTCAATTTGCTGGAAAAGAGCCTTAAAATGGGAGTCTCCCTTTCCTGCCACAGCTTGCCAGTGTCAGTGCGAAGTCAGGCCAACAAGCTCTGGTTGGCTCATGGCAGAGTCAGGCCTTTTGCCTCTGAGTTTGTGCAGAAAAGGGAAAATTCACCTCAGGTGCCACTGATGTAGCAGCCAAGTCCCCTCTGAAGCGTGCCGTGATGCCAGCACAAACCTGCACAGGGTCTCTGCAGCCTGGGAGGTGAACCTCCCTCCTCTGCAGTCACTTCCAGCCAGAGCTTTGAGCTGCAGCAGGAGAGAGGGAGGTGTCTCCCCTTCGTGTCTCCCCAGCCCCTTCCCAGGGTGATTCCTCCAGTCTGGGGGCATTAAGGGCAGAGACCTGGCAACTCCCTACCTGGCTTCCCACTCACTCTTCAGTCCCTCCACATGGCCCAGGGACACTCAGCAAACCTCCTGGTGCTGGGAGAGCTGATTTTGGGGGGGACAGGGCTCAGATCTACTCTGTAGTAGAGCATAAATGGGGCTCTGGTGCAAACACAAAGTGCCAGATGGAGTGGGCGCCCTTGCAGCGCCAGGCACAGCTCCTTCCCTGAAAAATGGCTGGATGAGAACTATTTTCAGAAGGGAAAAGAAAATTCACCCTGATCACCATATGTCAGTGACAGGCAGAGAAAACCCCACGTGGGAGCCAGCCCTCCCACCCCGTGGGCTGCGCCCCGCTGGGGCTCAGCACCCACCATCAGCCAGGCTCACGGCTGCCTGGAGCACACAGAGATGGGCATGTTTATCTTGCTGCTTCCAGGGATGCTCAGCCATCTCTAATTGCCATAAAAATAAATGCTTTTTGCTTCATATCACAGAACAGAGGAATTTCCCTCAGGTTTTTTTTTCCCCCTTTTTTTTTTCTTTTCTGAGGCCTCCCTCAAAGTCATCCCTTCCCCCTCCCTCCGCTGCCTCCTTCCCATGTAAACAAGCACAGGCACACACAGTCTGACACATCACACACATGGAGACACGCTGATGGCCCTGCAGCGGCCAGCACTGCCTGGCACAGGCACAGGGCTGGCAGCACACGCGGGAGGCGGGCGTGCGGGCAGGGGGAAGGATGCTCGCCACCGTAAAGAGCTCTCAGTCCGCCTCGTGCAAGCCCGGAGAACGCTGAGAGCCCTCAGGTTCCAGCCCCTCGGACTGCCATCAGCAAGCCGATGGATCGGATGCAGAGGGTGGTGTGAAGTCTCGCCCCGTGCGAGCCGCCTGTCTGACACCGCCGCTCTGTGCTGGCTGCCGGAGCAATGAGCCATCGCTGCGGGGACATGCAGCCCCGGCCGTCACCCCAGGAAGGTCCCTTTCCCATCCTCTCCTTCCCGTCCCTCTGCTCCAGCAGCTGACTTCTGGGGGAGTTGGTGTGCTTGCAGTGCTCCCCAGGCTGTCTGGAGATGGCCCCGGGCGGCGGCGGCCGCTCGCTGACCTGAAACCCAGCGTGTGCCATGCCCGGGGCTCGCTGCCTTCACCCACCTCCCAGAGAGCCTTTGAAGAGACAGCGGGGAGCGCAGCGAGCCGTGGGGGGCTCTTCCCCACGGGGCTGCCCCGGTGCCCTACACCCGCCCGGTTCCAAGGAGCAAGATGGAGCTGGATCGCATGGAGGGTGACTGCGAGGGCAGGGGTGCATCGTCTGCCCGGCGCAGGGCGGCACCGCTGCTGGAGCCCTGCTCGGCCTGAACGCCCACGGCACGGGAGCGCCCGGCACTCCCCAGCTCCGGGGGCTCAGCCCCGAGGGCAGCGCTTGCCACTTGGGCAGCTTCGCAAAGAACTGGGGTAGCCCAGGGCCGGGTGAGACGGGTACCCCCACCGCGGCTCCCACAGCCATCCTGTGAGCTCTCCCGGCTGCCGAGGGACTTCCAGCAGGTAAGACGCCAGGAAAGCCAGGGGTACCCACGCCTGGTCCAGATTCTCGGCTCGGTTCCGCGTGGCAGCTGTGGTGGTGCCTTCGCAGGGGACACCGCCAGCATCGCACGGAGCTGTGCTGATCTCTCTGCCGGTTTTGCCAAAATCAGGTCCCCGGTCTTACCCGGGGAGCTTCCACGAGGGACGGGGTGGGCTCCCCCCGGGCATCCCCAGCCCTCTCCCCTGCCCAGAGCTCGGGAGGGGCTGGGGGGAGGCAGAGGCAGCCGAGAACCGGGAACCAGGGATCTGGGACCGGGGACTGGGAACCGGGAATCGGGGACCGGGCTCGCCCCGACTGCTCCAGCGCCGCGGCGCCGGCGGGCGGGCGGGCGGACGGAGGGCGGCACCCGGGAAGGGCGGCGGG
>WBMZ01015868.1:0-12236 GCA_013400975.1 Atrichornis clamosus
AAAGGAAAAAGGAAAAAACAAAATGCACCTGGCAAGATAGAGCAAGTTGTCTTGTTGTCTGGGTACATTTAACAAGTAAGAGAGAAGACTGTATTTCCACAGAAGATCAGTTAGCATAGTAAAAATTAAAAATACAGCTTATTTCCGTAAGTTATTTACTGAGTAGCTTTTGGTGAAATAATTATTGATGTTTTATATTTTGTAAGGCTTCCAATCTTAATGCTTTCATTGTAGCATTCCGTTGTGGTTTCTCTGCTACAGTACCCACTAGACTTCCACATTTGCCTGGAAAGCTGGGAGCTCACGAAAGACATGTCAAGCTGAACACTGGAGGTGTTTTGCTACACGCCCACAACACAGAAATTGCCTTAGCTGCAGTTAAATACATCTAACTCCACTGGATAAACACACAGCTTCTGCTAAGAAGCTGCAGTAAGAAAATGTTGATTTATCGAATACTGAAACACTCACTAAGCTGACATTGAATTGCAACCATTGACTGAATTGCTTTTAAGTATCTACAACACTACAGGAATTGATTTTACCTCCCTTATTTATACTAGCTTTGTGTACACAAGGGTAAATTCTTTCAAGGATGATCACAACTTCCCAGGTTGTATTTAAGAATGGCTGTTACTTGAGAAAGTGCACAGTTAGTTAACCATCTCATCTTTTGAATTGTACTTAAGAACAATAACGTGGACAGTAGAAGAACAACACATCTAGTACATACACTTTTGGACTGTATGTACACACACATGATTTATAAGGTGTACAAAATATTACTACATGCTCATCTGAGAGGTGTCCTTAAAGGGAAAAAAAACCCCAATTTTTTTTACATTCTTAAAATAATATTGTTCAAAAATATAACCAAATATTATGGAATTGATAATATTCTGCCTTAGCACTGATACAGCTATGTCCTTTAACCATATTTACTTCAGTGCTGTAATTTCTGTTGGCATTCTATTGGCTCCCTGTGTCACTGGGAGCACCATTATCTACTGGTGGTGTAAGCAAGCTTTGTGCAGGTTTCTCAGCATACTTTTTTTCAGCGACTTTTTTTTTTTAATAGCATTAAAATATAAAATTGACTAGAACTGTCTAAAATCTTATTCTAAGTGAGAGTTTCTCTCCTGATGTTTAACCTGGAGGGAAAAAAATAGTCTTATGATTCAGTACAAGCATTGGTATAAGAGGCAGAACGTTTAGTAAAATGGCAAGAGACTAGTGAAAACTTCAAGTGGAAATAAAAATTAGAAACATGACAACATAGAGAATTCAGTATAGGCAAGTCAAGGAAATCAAACTACTTGTGCGTGTTGATGTGCTATAAATCTGCTGAGAAGATCTATATATTATTACAAACTAAGAAAAGATCCACTCCATTTTTAACACTCATTGAAAAGCAAGCAAGAAAAACGTTGGGAATCCTACTCTAAACATTTTAATGCCACATAGAAACAGTTTTACCTCTCTAACCTGAGTGTAAGATCATAAGAGCTCAAAAATATTATGACATATACCTTTACTACTACTTTCTCATTAATTCTTACTAGAGCAGAGAAAGATTGCAGTACAAATTCAGACTAAAAATTTTGAAGCAATTTAGTTTAGGCAGTGGGATATCAGAAGAGAAGGTGAAGTGTAGAATATGACAGTGTAGAGAAAGTCAATTAGACATCTGTAATTTTCTTCTTATATTACAAAGAGTATATCCAGTGAAATTAATAATAAAAAATTAGTGTTAGTGGGTGATGTTTTCTACATAATGAATGCCTGAAACATGCTGCTGGAATACCTGCTGAGACAGAAAGCATTGCAGTATTTTTTGTAAAATGGTTCAAACCTTTATTTGCATCATATAGATGTTTTCTATGAGGTCAAGAAAGCCAAAATCTGTCAGAAATACCCACCTTCAGTTTGTAAGAAAAAGTTAGTTACGGGATATATTAGTCTGAAAGGTCTGTTATGACACAGCTCACAATGATCAGTATTCCTCTTTTGTAGAATTTGATTTTCACTATATTTAAGTATATAACCATCTTTATTAACCTGTTTATCAATATTTACATTACACACTTTCTTCTAATGTAAATGCCTGTCAAGTAAAATATACATCTATATGAATATAAGCTTCCTTTCACCAGGCAAAAGTGAGCTCAATATAAAATTACTTGTGGGGGCATTAAGTCTGCTTGTAGCTTGTGACAACTGGGTAGCCAATCACTTCTCTTTGACAAGAGGGATAAAATAAATAAAAAGCCAAACAAAACAGTGAATAATCTCAGGGAACTTTTTTTAATTACTGACCAGAGACTGAAGAGTAAAACCTTTCGTTATATAAGCTTGTTGCAGTTCAACATTCATAGGTTTCTTCTTACTTTGATACTTCAGCTATTCTTTGAGCCCAGTTGCATCTTCACATGCACATAGAGGCAATTGACACATGGCTCCTGTACTTCAAGCAGCAGGCAGGAAATGGAGAATTTATAGAGATGTTGTAGATGTTACAGAGGAAAGGCAAGATTAAATAACAGGCATGTTCTCTTGATTTCTGATGTTAAGAGAGCTCAACTCATAAGCAGGCCATTTTAAACATAAACCTCTGAGGAACTGATATTCATGTTTCAGTGAGTACTACCCTGACATCATGCCATGAGCAAGTTAGAAAACGGTTTCCTTGCTGATGAGAGCCACTGTAGTGTTCACTATGACATTTTCTGACTAGCATATAGAATGCAAGCCTAGACTTCGATAGCGATCTAAATAATACTGTGTTTCAACCAGTTCAAAAGGGCTGATCTTCAGTTACGGTAGTATCTTAGCACTTCCTTGCTTGACCTCAGGATCCTTCTATTGCAGCAAAATTTTCTTGCAATTTCTAGACAAATTCTCCTTCCCTAGTAGATTGCACAGGTATCCATCAGCAGTTGCATATACATGCAATGCAGATGTAAATATTCGTAGATATTGTGTATGTGATGTAGCTACATATACAGTTTCACACTATGTGGATAGATACTGTGTATGTATAGGATATTATTTTCGTAGATGTGTGTACAATATCTCAGTGCTATTACCTCGTACGGACAGAACATATTCTGTAAGTTGTGTCATGAAGGGATGGTATTACATGGTATTACTTCCAGCACAGTCATCTCTTGTTTCTTGGAGGCAGCAACAACAGTGGGAGTAAGTCTTCTAAAAAGTCTCAATAGACAAAAATTTTGTTCCCATTCTTTCTGCCTCATCCCTGCTCATTTTTCTCCACACTAGTTAGACAAATTATTACTTTTCCCTTTGCACTGTCACTTCACCTAGTCCAGCCCCAAGGTTTTACTGGTTTTTTAACTTCTCTAATATTCTTGCCCTGGAACTTTCGGCTGATTGTACATGTGTATGAATGTGTCTGCACATGTGCAACTGTCAGAAATGTTCTTTTATATTTATTACATTATTGAACCTTTGAGATAAAATGACTGTTGAAACAAAGGGGCCTCATCTAAGTGTAGTCTCTTTAGAGCCCAGCATGGGTTTTACAGCTCACAGAAGCATGCAGTCTGGCTGTATTTTTCTTTCATGGAGAAACATTGCCTGGCAATTGGTGGTTTTCTTTATTGGAGTTCACGTCTCACAAAGCAGTTCGAAACAGAATGCAAAGGAAACTAATGTGCTACCGGAGAAAAGAATAGGGAGAAGTTAAATAGTTAATTTTTAGTAGGCACAAATCACATTTCCATCAAGTGCAAGCAGTCAGCTGTTATTGTAGGTCACTAAGATACAATGAATTTTTTTCTGCAGTTCGTGGAAAACATTAGGCAGCTGTAATAAAGTCAATGGTATTTCCTTCCTTGCTGAAACATTACTTCAGCAAATCTCCCTGTTTTGTTAAAACACCATTTCATGCTTGATAAAATTTCACTGATCTCTTCTTTTTTTTTTTAAATTTCTTTTATTGATTTCTGCAGATAGAGAAAACACTGAGGGAAAAATATCAGAAGCAGCTTTTCGTGTTGAGATGAATGACAGTTGATCTAAACTAAAAAGACTATAAAGGAAGGGGGAAGGGAGCACTTCAGTGGCCTTTATATAACATAGATATTCGGTCCAGGAAACATAGCACAACATAAATATCTTTTTAAGGCATTAAAGCTCAGCTTAAACAAGAGCTAGAGCATTTTATACCATAGTTCAACACATTTATTTTTTCTTACATATATCAAACCATAGCCATGGTTTATCTGTAGTAACATACAAAGTTATGTTTTCAAATTTTACCTTGTTTTATAAGCATTTTTTAAAATTCTGCATAAAGTATCTTTAATAAATCCCTTTAGGTCAGGTAATAATACATCTTTAACCCTCGTTTTCTTTTAAGATCTGATGAATATGGACAATTTAAGACTTCCTTGAAATTCTGAATGAATCGATTAAGCAATGGTAATTTTCTTTTGGGACACTCATGAGTGGTGAATGTCTCACTGTACTGTGAAATGAAGAATAGACTTTGACTGTACGTATGCAAAAACTTGTCAGCCAGCTGGTTGTGCATTTTCAGGGAAATACTTTTACTTTTTACAGGGAAACAGCAGCTTCAGTGTTTCAAAAATATGCACTGCCCTATGGATTGGCTCACAAAGAGTAGCAGCTGGACCTCAAGTTAGGTACCCACACTTTAGTAAGCAAACTAACACTACAGCAGAGGAATGAGAAAAATGCAGGAATTAGTAAGGGTTAGAGGGGCCTGTTTGGATGGTAGGTTACAGCATTTTCACTAGCTGGACAGGAACACAGCTTGGATAAAACCTGCAAGGACTTTTGTAAAATGTTGTATTAACAATTGCATACTCAGTCCTCTTAACAACATTGTATTAATAACATGGAGTTTAATTCCCCTGCTCTGTTTCAAACTATTTTATCTACTTCAAATATATATCCAACTGAATATGAGTTTAAAAATGCCAGATCACACAGCAATTTTTCCTGAAAATTCAGGAGCAGTGTCCTTGATCCTGGAGAAGTAGTGATGTCTTATAAGATTTTTAAAACTAACATTGCTGAAGTTAATTGATGCTGGCCCTCTCTTAAGAGGGATTGGCTAATTTAGAAGATATAAACAAATTGTGTATCATGCTGTGATTTCTGGACTAGACACCCATCAGGAGTAGCAGTGAGTTAAGGGTATATCAGTGTATACATCACATTCAGATATGTTTTCTTCTGATCTTTGTACTCACTGCTGAAATATTCATTCCCTACTATAAGAGTTGTCTTCATGTTTCTAGGAAGTGATAGTGGTAAGTGACTCGCTCCATGTTAATGCTACTTTCTATGTGCAGTTCCTAATCTGTTGCATATTTTACAGGGCCCTGAATGTGATGTGATGAGGTTGACATAACCAAACATACTTCTGCAGATCTTTTCTGATCTTTTTTTCTATTGTCCATTCAATTACTTACTACCTCACTGAGCATTACATATGTGAATACAGCCTGCTTCAGTTTCTTAAAAAGAGCTGATCATTGGGAAGTTCATCTGCCAGTAAAGCAACCAACTCAATTGAACGGCCACATTTTAATGTTGGTGAACTAATAGGAACAGGCTTCAGCCTAGTGTGGAGGTCTGCATGGACGTACACGTACTCTGCTGCACCCTAAAGCAAGCCTGAAGATGTACAGCTGTAGTTCTCTAGGCACAATTGACAAAGCTGTGCCTTGGTAATACGTTGATGCATTAACAATATGAAAGAATGCTTATCTTTACCAAACATTTCCAGAATATAGGCAAGGGGTTACTAGTCCCAACTATTTTGTTAAGACAAGCCAACATGGGAATTATCTGACCCTTATTATTACTTGTCTTCCACTTACATTCTAGGAATAACATGGGAATTATCTGACCCTTATTATTACTTGTCTTCCACTTACATTCTAGGAATTGTTTTTCTTATTCTCTACGGTCCCAATCCCGTAATAAAACCCTGTTTGTGCCACAGCTATAGCATCAAGCAGACCCACAAAAAGCTGTGAAATTTAACTCTATAGGAAAAAAATGCTATTAAGTAATATGTAATAAACTTTAAATAACAGGTTTGCAGCTTGTCTTAACTAACTTTATTTACCACTAAGCATGCCTATGTTCTTATACTGAGAGCATTTCCATGTCAGAACCTTATCTTTCCTGCAGTGAAACTGAGCAACTCAATGTCTTGTCAAGGTTAAGGTCACAAGAGATCATTAGATCATACAGTCTAATCAGTATATCACAGGTCATTGCTTTTCACTCCTTCACCACTGCCCTTTATCTTGTCTTTGGCTAAACCATGTATTCTAAGATAACTGATTGTTCTTCAGGCAGATTTCTCTAATTCCCTTAGTAGTTTCTTCCCTGTTTAGCTACCACCGATGTATATGTTTGTTATTCTGCCTCTTCTTTATTCTAAGAAGTAATTTTTCAGCTAATCTAACCTTTGACTTATGAAATTTTTTTGCTGTTTCCCAGTCAGAAGATGGTGCTGTCATCTTCTTCTGTGTATGTATGTAATGAGATCTATGTGATGTATCTGCTGTAACTGAGCTCTAATCTGAGAACTATAAGGACACACATTCTTTTACTGGCTGTCTATAACTGTTTTCTCGTCAAATATCTTTAGAAACTATCCTTATGACTGGTCTTGGTTTTAGGGGTAAGCAAATGATGAAATTTAATTTACACTATTTTTAAAAATAGTCTCTAGCAAATACTGTGTATAGAGTAATGAGAACAAAACAAGCCTTTGGATAGATATCTTGGATACTTAATTTTACGTATTCTTTTGAGTAAAAGAACACCAAACATCCACACACACATAGGCTTCATTTGCTCCAACAAAATGCAAAATGCAAAATTTGAAATGTTCCAGCCCTGCTTACTCATCAGTCAGCCTGACGTGATCAGCCTACAGGGAGACTGACATAACTGTAGTGTTATTTTCGTAATGGGTAAGCAGTGGTAGCTCCAACTGCACAAAACACTTTTAAAATGGTTTTTATTGTTTATTTTATTTATTTTGTGTGAACTTAATCACACAAGATCACCATACACAGTAAAAAACAGTAGTCATTTTTCAGGAGTTCACCCACAAAATACAGCTTTTAGGATGGAGGCCCCAGTACTTCACCTCACTTGTGTTGTGGAGGTTGAATTTTAAATTCTCCAGTTGCAGTTGCTGAAGTACCTGGCCAGTCTCCTAGGGCTTCTTAGCAGCTAGTGAAGAGACATAGGCCCTCTCAGAGGAGTCAAAGCATGTATTTCAGTTATGGTCCTGCTGTGATCAGCTTCTAAATTGTCCCGTCTCATCTAGTTCTTGCTTATGACAAGAAAAACAAAAATCTGTGGTGAGCAGAAGTTTGTGATGAGCACTGGCTTTGGCAGGGTCATCCTTGGCCTCTGAGTGAGTCAGTCACAGCTCCACTCAGTCACATCAGTTCAGATCTGATACTCGAGTAGCTGGTAATGGAATGTCCTCTGGAAAGCTCCACAAAGAGAGCGTGACAAATACCAGGGTTGTTATTTGTGGTCAATACTCCTTCAGGCACTTTGTTATCAGCAGTATAAGGTCGTTTGGTCTAACGGGTCATTGTGGTGATTACTTAAACAAAAGAAAGAAAATAGCACGTCCCCTGTGTAGGGACAAACCATGCAAACAAGGTGTTTTGTTAGAATCAGTGCATGCTCCCCCTCACACGCAGCCCTGCAGTCAGCTCTAAAGGTATCAGAGGGCCTGTCAGACAGGATAAATGCATTCTGCAAATCTAAACAGAGGGTTACCATCATCCAAAAGCAATAATGAGAACCTAGGAACCTCGAGAGAGCCAGAAAAGGATGTTGATAATTCGACAAAAATATAACATTTCTTTTTCCTTTTTTCTTTTTTGGTTTTTTTCCCCTAAGCAGTCAAGGATAAAAATATGCCTGGTTAAGAAGCAGAAAATATTTTTTTATATTCCTAAAACTGAAAAGTTTACTGTGGGAATCTTTAAGAGGTATGTAATAGCCCAGGTGTGTAAATGTTAGTCAGAATGCCTGAAAAGTATTTGTTTGCACCTGAAAAGAAGCTAACTCAGAATGCATGTTCCATCTTCTGTGCAAACATTTTTTCTGCTATTTTTCTTTTTTTTCTTACTGTTTCTTTCCAGACATATAATATAGGGGGAAAATAGTCTTAGATACCTGCAGGTAGAACAAGTACGTCAGCATAACAAACCATGCTGATCTCATTAGTCCTAAGAGGACGTGGGTTAAAAAGGGAAATGCTCACAAAAAGCTTAACAAATAAATATATATTACATTAACATTTTTGTGTTTTGAAACTAGGAATCAATCATGCCTCTTGGCAGACCAGCTGAGTTCTTAATCTTTAATATAGGCCCCAGCAGATGGTTTAACTTTTGGATACTCTCCATTTGAGAGAAAGACAGACTTAGACTGTTGCTACATGAGATCCTCCACAAATGCAGCATGTTATTTTCTTTGCAGCATTTCCACTGGAAACTTACAGGGTCATTTACACAGCTTGCATGCATCCTTTCACTGCAGATGTACTGAGGAAAGCTTGTTCAAAGTGAAGTGAAAACCAAATACCTATTTCAGCTCACATGTAACTGCAAAACCATACTTCCTTTTTTTTTTCCTCTGCCTATGACTTACACACAACCCTCATTATCATTACTATTGTAACTATTCAGGAAGTATGTGGAGGCCATGCAACATCATAACACAGATGTGTCTTATGTTCGTTTTATGTGATGTGATGTCTTTCATTCTGTTCAGTTATATAAATTGTGCCTTGCTGCTGTACTGTGTATTACTAAAAGCCTGAAACAGAGCAAGCTAATTCTGCATCTCAGTGAAATCACAAGGGAAATACACACTATTCCATGTATATCCCAGCTGAGATTTAAAAGTCTGGGAGGCGTTGTGTATTTAGGCAATGAAACAGAAACCTGTCTTTCTGGTCCACTGTGGCATGGAGGCTGTTGTATTAATAGTTTATTTCAGGAATTTTCAACATCTTTCTTCCTGGAACTTTGACAGTTCCTTTAAAGTTCCCTCTTTTCATATTATTGGAAAAGTGCTGCACACAGAATTTCTAACGTTTGAGATTCACCATCAAATACAATACACTTCAGCATTTCCACCTCTTTTAAGGTTTTTAAAGCCTGTGTGCTACCTTCTCTTTCTGTGCATCTTCAAGCAGTTCCATTTGGACAGTCAAATCAAGATGAAGTTTTTCATAGAAGTCTGTGGCACCTGAAAAGAAAAATTCTAGTTTCATGACATGTGGTGTGCCTTTCCATTACAAGTGTAATACAAGCATTTCTACAAGAGTAGAAATGCACATTTTATTTGTACATAAATATCATATATGAACCAAGATTAACACAAGGAATCAGTCAAATGGAAGCAGTAAAAGGAGATAGGTATATGTGAGCCAGACTATAACCAGATTATACAAGGGCAAGGAGAAAATAGAACTGATCAGGCAGACATTCATGTATGACTCCAATGCATTCTATAGAGATAGCTAGCCTTGTTCTCTGCTCACTAAATCAAACCTCGTCACGAGGTCAGAATATGGTTTTTGTCTTCTGTGTCAGAAGAGTTTTACTGTTTCTATTTAATAATAATAACAACTTATTTTCAGCTGCCTACATTAGTGCTTCATGATAAGAAAAAAAAGCACTGGAGTCTTGTGAGGGTGAGCTACAGTTATACTACTACACAGAACAGGTTTGAAATTTTGTTTTGCCAGTGGGCAGGGTCAGCACAAAAGACACAGACACCAGTTTAAGGAATAAGTGTAATTTACTGTAGTGCAAAACTTTAAAGAGTAACAAAAGGATAAGCTAAGCAATGTACCTAATCATTACTACAAAAAATTGCCTACAGTGATTCAAAAAGATACATCACCAGTTACCCTAATACTTTATCATCATCCAGATCTGCACATCAACTGCAGGACCCCCTGTCACAGCAAAGGACTGGAGAGCCACTCCCAGTAACTGGGAGATCCTGCGCTGTGTGTTCACCTGCAGGCAACGAGGCTTCCGGCTGCGCTGTGACAGTAGCCCAGCTTTTGTATTGTTGCATCAATGAGCTACCATAACTTCTAGTCAGGGAACATCTGGTTTCATCCTCCTCTTTTGTTCCTCCCAAAGCCTGGCCAGGGCTCAAGAAGGAACCAAGGGAGTTGTCTGTGATCACACATCTCCAAACCAGGCCAGATGTCTGATTTTGTGGCCTTGTTCAGCTTCTAAATACAGAAAGGTAAATACATATTTCACTAATGAGCAGATACACATATCATGTTGCTAATAATACTTCATTAATTAGTGGATACATATAACATTTGGCTGGAAAGTTCATCTAGAGGTCAACTTTGGCTCAAGGCCTGTTGTTCAGGCCTCAGTCAGCACCTGTTGTTCAGGTCTCAGTCAGCGCCTGTTGTTCACAGATTAGTACTTCAAATTGTTCTCTTGTTCTGATGCACATTTAAGCCATGAGGTTAAATGTGCATCATGTAAGCAAAAGGAGTTAGCTATGTGTTCATACATCTTATTTCTCCTCGCCCAGCATACGGTAGACATGTGTGAACAACCACTATTACAATGATTCATAGTGCACATCAAATGCCTTTGCAAAACACTGATTGGGGAACTGCTGACAAGCACAAATGAAAACCATGTCAATGTAACAATTAAACAGTATGGAAAATTGGGGATCCTGCTCCTGCTTGATTATTACTATCGACAAAGCAAAAAATGCAAATAACAGATTGTATGGAAACAGAACCCCTTTCTTAATTTCTGAAGACAGAACTGTTGAGAATTATGAAGTACTGGAGAAAGCTGCCCTGAGAAGCTGTGAAATTTTCAACCTTGGACATATTAAAAACTCATCTTAAAAAGCCCCATTGGGGAGCCTCTACAATGAAGACAGCACAACAAATCTGGTCTCACAAGTGCTGAACAGAAGAGAATTACTTCCCTCAACTTGACTGCTCCAATCCTGCTCACATCAGCTGCTGATGGAATTGAACTGATGCAGCATAAGCATCAGTACTCAATAGTATTCATATATTCACAGTGTCTACAACTGAACACTTGAGAACACCTTGAGATGTGTTAGAACTTACAGCAAACTGAAGGCAAGAAAGAGTAGTGGTAAACTGAGAAGCTTGTTGAGAACAAAGTTAACCAAAATTGATACCATTTTAGAGATGCAAGGCTTAACAAAACATGTTTCTGCCAACTTAAACAGTCTCACTGATTTGTTCAGCTGATTTAAGTACTTCATGCATTTATTTCTGAAGTATAATTCACAAGGGTAACAGTAAGCTAACAAATCTTTTCTAGGGGAAATCTGTATCCTTATAATTCATTTGAGTCAGGCCAAAGAAATGTCTTCAACTGGTCTTTTCACTTCTGATGTTAGTTTTTGCATTTGAATACAATACGTTTGTTGGTTAGGGGAAGTGTAACAAGCCTAAGACAAGTTTTAATGTACCATGTTGTAGTGGGTTTTAGTTTCTTGGTGAATTTTCTTCCCATTTCCATTACCAGGGAGACGCTGGGAGAAAGAAAGGTGTAGCCCCTATGTGAATGGTGGGTGATCAAGACACAAATGAGTGGCTGATCACCCTGGCTAGGCTTTTGACACGGCTTTGGAAACACAAAGGGAGGTGGGGAATGGTGGCGAGGGCTTGGGAGGCCTTCCAGAGCTGGGAAGGACTCACTCAGATGCTCTCTCTGGCTGCTCGGCTTGGAGTGGAAGGGTTCTTGGAAGTTCAACTGTCTGTGGACTGAGGTTTTCAACCACCACCAGCGCCTCCTGCACCATCTACTGCTTGTTGCCGGCCAGGAGGATCATCCCCCACCTGTGTGGGGGCTCCAGGAGGAGCCGGGTCTGCCCTTCTCTCTCTCCCTTCGGAGAGAGAGCCAGTTGCCTGCTGCCTCGGCTGAAGACTCCAGCTTCGCTGCTGCCACCAAGGAGACTACACCGGACAAGTGAGACAACTCGGGAAAACTCAGACCTCTTCCCTCCCCCATCTTCTCCCTGCCTCTATTTGCGGGGCTGCTGAAAATATCGCACCACTGAGGTTCCCAAGCTCATGCGGGAGCGCCCGCTGCACCTGCGGGGGACTCATTGCAGCCGCTCCGCCACCCCGTCACACCAGCGCCCCCTGCAGC